>JAPWTK010000149.1:782500-962500 GCA_029963805.1 Aromia moschata | reverse complement strand
TGGATAATGTTCCAATTTCTACTTTTAAAATTTTATTTAGGTAGATCCTACATATTTAAAAACTCCGTTCCTATTTTCTGTGTTACACATTAATATGCTAAGAATGCTATTTTTATATGTTTCTAAAATATAAAGTGAGTTTTTAAAACAAAGTTAAATTCTGTAAAAGTACCTAGGTGTAAATCAAAATACATTTATTTGAGGTTTAATATGATGTCAATAACTGGTTCATTTCCCTGTCAATAATTGGGTACGCCTGTCAATAATTGGTTATTTTCCGTGTCAATAACTGGTTTATGCATGTCAATAATATGGGAAAAAAACTTCCTGTAAAATGTCTGCTCAAAAAAACGGAAAAATATTGTATTTTGACAAAAATGATAAGCGGAATCCATACTGCAGACCTTGACCAGTGAAAAAACTTGAACAGTGAGAAAACCACAAAATGTTTGTTAAAGTGTCAATAACTGGTGCCTTTACCCTAATATTATTTTCGTTTCTTATGATTTTCTAAGGTATGCAACGCCTTTTTTCCACTATTAAATTCACGCCACTGACACATTACCACGAGCAATTTCACCTGGAGAAAACTCTTTCGACGCTAAGAACGTCAAACGTCTCGCAGGAAACAACCCGATGCATATTTTAAGGGCTCGTCTTAGAGCTTAATAAAAGGCTGCCACTGTCAATGGAACGTTTCAATTGTATTCTGGGGTAAACTGAGTGGGTAGTGTGCTAGGACTTGGGTATTTATATTCGGAAATATGTCAACTTAGGAGCACATTAAATGGTCCAGAAATACTACTACAATCAACATTTTCAGTGTATGTACCTATATAACTGTATCTAATAAATATCCACTAATTTTAATGCGACCACAGGGTTCAATAGTGACTGTTCATCGATTATCACTTTTGTTTTAGGGACTAGAGTAGTAAATAAGAGTCGTTTATTATTGTGTTTATTTGGTCAAGCATACCGATAGCTTAATATCATCTTAGCAAATTCTAATAGTTAGTCAACCAATTATTGCCGCGTTCTTGAAGGTGGGTATGACCTAAAATTAAGTCAGTGAAGCCACTATCCAATATGACTATCATTAATCATAACCACATTCTTTAAATGTAGAAGACACTGAGGCACAACCATAAAAATCTTGGAGTGGGTACTGGAACCTTCGGCGTAGAAACAAAAAACTGGACGTTTTCCACGAAACACCGAACTACTACACTTTTTTCGACGCGCGTTTACGTTGAAGTCTACACGCTTGCACTATTTATACCAAATTTGTTGCCACGGTTCACTGAACCATAACTGCCTTTGTTTATCAGAGCAAACGGTGGACTGATGGGTATCGGACCATTGTCCTTATTCATACTATTGTTACACTTGATGATTTCTAAACTTTCAAAAGCATCCAACTGTTTGTTACATTTCTAATTAATTTTAATTAATATTTATATCTATCCTATGGTTGTTGTCAGAAGCGTGTTGGGCAACACAAGATTTTTCTGTTCTGCCATATTTCAAATGAGCCATGAGTTCTTTAAATCTAGTCAATATAGATCTTTTTTAAAGAGACAGATCTTCTATAGATAAATCTTTTTGTTTGCCCAATATACTTTTGATCACAATCTTTACAACTTATTTCGTATATTCCTGACTTTTCGTTATTGTATTTCCTGATTTTGTCTTTGGGGTTACCCAAAAGCGTCTGTAGTTTATTTTTAGAATTATAAACCAAATTGATATTTATATTTTTAAAAATTTTATATAGTCCGCGGGTGAATTTAGGTTCATATGGTAACGAAGCAAATTTCGAATTGTCAGTATCACTACAAAAAGTCTTGGGAATTGTACAGGGTTAACTCTTAAATGTATGCTTCCTTATTAACTTGTCTATTAAATGGACTGAGTAACCGTTAATCTTAGTTCAAGAACATTCTTAATCGATTGTTTCTCATGTTCAAACCTCTCTTTACTGAGGGGAAATTTAACAAACGGTGAATTATAAAATTAAAACTTGCCATTTTATGTTGCATATGGTGGATGAATCGTTGGGAAGATGTATTAGTTATTAGAAATAGTGAAAATATGTTAAAGTTTGATGTATATAGGAAAGAAACCGCGACTCTTAGATATATTCCCAACGATTCACACCACCCTTTTCAACATAAAATGGCAAGTTTTAATTTTCTAATTCACCGTTTGTTAAATTTCCCCCTCAGTAAAGAGAGGTTTGAACATGAGAAACAATCGATTAAGAATATAGCTAAGATTAACGGTTACTCAGTCCATTTAATAGACAAGTTAATAAGGAAGCATAAATTTAAGAGAACCCTGTACAATTCCACGACTTTTCGTAGAGAAACTGATAATTCCAAATTTGCTTCGTTACCATATGAACCTAAATTCACCCGCGGACTAGATAAAATTTTTAAAAATATTAATATCAATTTGGTTTATAATTCTAAAAATAAACTACAGACGCTTTTTTCAATTTGTAAGGAAGTAATTGCAAACAAAAAGATTTTGAGTTTAAAATCTCATTTGCAATGGGTCCTTTATTTTTAGAAATAAAGGATTTGTTTTGAATGTTAAAAATAGACAAAGGTCCCCTCTTGTCATAAACAAAGACAGTTACGGTTCAATGAACCATGGCAAAAATTTGGTATAAATAGTGCAAGTGTGTAGGCTAGAATTTAGTTTTAATCTTCTCCTGAAGATGCCAACTTGGTTGGCGAAACGCGCGTCGAGAAAAGTGTAGTAGTTCGGTGTTTCGTGGAAAACGTCCAGTTTTTTTGTTTCTACGCCGAAGGTTCCAGTACCCACCCCAGTGTATCACTTCACAAATGAAGTTTTTTTCTATATTACATAGCGTGTACGATCGACAAAATGTAAATAGTTTTAGAACGAAATATTGAACTTAATCATTTTACTCTTTCTACTAAAAAAAAGTGTCACTGGCTTTTGGAAATTTTCACTACAGCAACGTACAAACTTTTAAATTTATGAAAACGAATTTTGATAATGGAATCTGAAGGTTTTAAAAATGAGCATACGAAATAGACCCTGGTAGGGCGCTATGAACACAAGCGAAATTAAACGAGCTAAGCGGAGAAGCGTGTTGCCCTTCAGGCTTTCGAAGATTTAAAGATATTGGTCACCAAGCTGGGAATGTGAATACATGACAGGTAGATTATAACATGTGATTTAATGCCCTTAGGCAATCGTACTCAATAATTCGACAGCGTCTACAGTGATTTTTTTACATTTAACTTTGACCCAATACTTCGCTTTTTTTACTAACCAGAGGGTTTTTTTTTGCTAACACCAGGTTTTAAATTTAACCAAACAATTATCGTCTAATGTAAAAATATTACAATATTTTTTATCAAATAACATTGTAACATTGACACTTCTTAATGTTTAAAGTTTTAAACAGACATCTATATCTATACTTACTCTAGAAAAGGATAATTATTTTGTACTACTGCACTTACCTGAAACAAAAGAAATTTATTTTATACAAACAATTTAATTTAACTTTAATATAAATACAATTAAACATTGACCTCATATAAAATAACGTTTGAAAATTTACAGTTTTATTCTTTTAGGGTTATGCGTCACTGAGAAAAGAAAAAACAATACCTAATTAAATTGTAAATAATAATATTTTGCAGCAACAGATCTAAAAACTAATTGTTATCACCTGTTTATTAAAAAGCTACATATATAAAACTAATTACACCTATATTTGTAAAACTTATTTCAAGTGTTTTAATTTTTCCTCTTACTTGTATGCTTTCCTTTATTGTGCAATTAGCTTAGCAGCTATTAGCAGAAGGTAAACTATCAGATTTCTTATCAGAAATCGGAATTTGATGTTTTTGTTTTCTTCCTTAAATAAAGCATTGAACTGATAAATTCAATAGAGTGATCAATTATTCGCTGTATAACCACATTCCAGAAAAAATTCTCAATGAGGATTCTCAAGAAGGCTTTCTGAGTCATTTCACACATAGTAAGAGCCTTCAAGAACCATCAAGTGATGGCAGGACGCGAATTCGACGCCAAACGAAACCTCACGAGCTCCAACAGGGGCCCACCGGAGAAAGTAGGTGGGGTGTTGGTGTAGGAGAGGTTGGAGGGTTCTTCAATTGTAAAGGGTGAAAGCGAATGTGGCCAGACCAATAATTGGAGCACTAGGACAATGGAATCCTAAAAGGTCAAAGACAAAACTCACGTAGGTTACAGTAGTTAAAAAGGGTGGAAGGCAAAGGCGGGGTTAGGGGTTTAGCACCTTCTCCATCCTCTAGGTCCCTGAATTGCCGCCAGAAACTTGTGAACTCAAATTTCGATATGGGGTTGGTTTTTGGGGTGTGTACGACGAACTCCTTAAGCCACAACGACTTCGGGACAATAAAGCCAACCTTATAAACTACCGAAATTTACAGATATACAATTTCTAGTCGGAATAGAAGACAATTTGCTTTAATCTAAAAAGTATTATACTAATTTTAACAAGCAATTTATAAAGTTGATATGGAGGCTTCAGAAGCCAATCAGTGTAAGTCAGTAACACAAAAATAATTTGTATTTATTGTATTAAATCTTTTAAAAAGTGTAATATAGAAAAATTCTTATAAGAATTCTAAGACTTTTTTTATTGAAGGTAAATACAAAAATAAACTTATTACATATACAATAGTTACAACAGTTACAACATAATAAATCATTGTCATAAAAGCTATGACTTACACTGATTGGCTTCTGAGCCCTCCATATATTTGTACAATATTATTACTCCTCAGTTTTTTATTGCAATTTGCATAAATAGTGAGCTCAATACATTTGAAACGCATTGTAAATGACACAAAAGCAAACACTGATTAAGATAAAAATAATTACAAGAGAAAGATATACAGATTAGGTATTCATTTTTAAGATAGGTATGTTGATTACACTGCCACCCAAAAAAAAGTATGAATTGTACAAGTATTTTTTCCCGCTGAACACGAATCCGGTGTCAGAATTGCTCCATCGCCCTTCAATCCTCAGCAAAATGCCGAAGAATCTTCAAAAAAAATGAAGACTGTATGCTTACGAGCCGTGCTTTGCGTGTGATACATGGTTTCCGAAGTAGTTTTTCCCGCTGAACACGGATCCGTACCAGAATTGCACCATCTATCTTCAGTCTTCAGCACAGAGCTAAAGAACACCGACACAAAAAAAGTTTTCTGAAATGTATATGTGATATATGGTTTCCGAAGTATTTTTCCCCGCTGAATTCAAATCCAGTGTCAGAATTGCACCATCACCCTTCAATTTTCAGCAAAATGCTTAAATGTCTTCAGTAAAATTAAGAATCGTCCCTAATGAGCTGTACGTTATGTGTGATTCTTCACCACTTTGCTGAAGACTGAAAATAGATGCAATTCCTCATATATCAATAGATGTACCGGATCCGTGTTCAGTAGACAAAAATACTTCGGAAACTAGATATCACACATAAAGTATTACTTTTTTTGTGTGGCAATGTTATGGTTTAACATGTAATAATTTAATTTATTGATATTAAACTTTTTTTAACCCACAACTGTTTGTGTATATGTGGAAGATGTGCTGAAAAAGGGTATCCCCCCATAAGTATGGTGAAATGCCCACCCTTTTTTTTTTTTTATTTTCTTCGCATGATGAAAGTGTTTCTTAGGACTAATTATGAAAGGTAGACCGAATTTTAAGTCCAAAAAATTTTGCTCTCAGCTAGGTATGGAAAAACCCTGTTTTTTACGTTTTATTTTTTTGCTCGGTTTTTTAACTGTCGAAAAAATCTGAAAAAATTCATGAGTACAGAAAATATGTAAAATTTGTTGTATTAATTTTATATAAAAAAAATGTCAAGCTCATTCAAGGTCATTATGACCTCTAAAAAAAATTATTCACTTTAAAAAATCCCATATCTTTTAACCAAAAAAAGCTTCAGGCTCAGATTTTTAATATGTTATATTTTTAACTGTTTTTTACTACCTCAATTTTTTTTCAGATTTTTTTGAGTGGTGGGTTATGCCCAAAAGTACGAAAAATCAATTTTTTTTTCCGTGAAACGACTTAAAACAGCTTAATATCATCATTTCATAGTGTCCTGATTTTTTTCTTGCACTAAAAGGACTCAAATGACCAAACAATTAAAAAATATGTTCACTAAAAATGGTAAGAAAAAAAATTCCACTTATCGAAACTAGTACTTTTTATATTTTTTTAATTGTTTGAAGTCATTTGAGTCCTTTTAGTGCAATAAAAAAATCAGGACACTATAAAATGATGATTTTAAGCCGTTTTAAGTCGTTTCACGGACAAAAAATTGATTTTTCGCACTTTTTGGGCATGACCCACCACTCAAAAAAATCTGAAAAAGTTTGAGGTAGTAAAAAACAGTTAAACATATAACATATTAAAAATCTGAGCCTGAAGCTTTTTTTTTGGTTAAAAGATATGGGATTTTTAAAGTTTGATAATTTTTTTAGAGGTCATAATGACCTTGAATGAGCTTGAAAAAAAAATTCATAAAATTAATCATATTTTCTGTACTCATGGATTTTTTTCAGGTTTTTTCGACAGTTAAAAACCGAGAAAAAAAAATAAAACGTAAAAAACAGTGTTTTTCCAAACCTAGCTGAGAGGAAAATTTTTTGGACCCAAAATTCGGTCTACCTTTCATAATTAGCCCTAAGAAACACTTTCATCATGCGAAGAAAATAAAAAAAGGGGGGCATTTCACCATACTTATGGGGGATACCCTTTGCTATATATTCCTTAAATTGCTGGGATTCAAACAGTTCAATCTAGTGGGTACAAGTCTAGTGAGATCGTATCATAAGAAATCGATTCCAGCTCGTCAGATCTGTAGTTTGCAAACAGTCTGAAATAGACGGAAGTTGAGATATATGCAAGGGTGACTATGCACCATATACAGCCGCGTATAAAGATAAACATGATTCGACAAAACAATCCTCTAACGTCGTTTCACGAGCACTTTACGTTCGCAGTCGCAGAAAAGTTCCGTCGCAGACGAGCAAAAGGCTGGGTCGGATGTTTCAGAGCAACCCATTTTAAAAGGCAGCAAACTATCGTGCACAATTTGAAAGGAAAGTGTCATTCTTGTCAAAGTTCTTTTTGATGGTGGAAGTTGGAAAGTTAAGATGTATGGTGTAATAACAGTGTCGTTTCTAAACGCGAAGCGAACAAGAGTCCAGGGAATATATCAATTAAGTATAAGTAAATGACGCTGTAAGTTTCGAGTTTTTATTAGTTTACTTTGTTTTCTCTAGTCATGTACATCTAGGTATATCAAAAACAGTATAAAATGCTGGACGTTTCGGGAGGTATGTCCGTAACTTAGCGAACAGTGTATGTCTGACTTCATGAAAAAATCTTAAGTAAAGTTAAGTAATGTCTTATCCAAAGTAAATTGGAACAGATGAAAAAAGTCGGCAAAGCTGGTGTCTTTGACCAGACAGTGCCGACAAAACCTATCCAGTGCCGTTACGAATATTTTTAATAATACCGGCAGTATTAACGGATATTACAATAATAATTCTTTCAAATTAATAAATTAATTTAAAAATTTCTTTCTCAAAGTTTATGTACTTATATGTATCTTATTTCTTTTATTTCTCATATTTATGTTATAATTACGGTCCGGCAAAGTATGATGTCACTAAGAGCAGGTGCTATGCAACTCGGTGATAATTAAAGCATAAACCTTATTTTTTAAGCGCATATTTCTTGCCCCTGTATACCCACGCCACTATCCGTGCGTAGAATGTTATCCCGAACGTGGTAACCCTTGGGGGCGTTGGTGACCTGCCGACGGTCTATACGGGTCGATCCCCGCATTGAAATCAATTTTTTGCCGCGAATTAGTCACTCGTGAATTGGTGTATTGTATTTACTCGTGTATTGTATTTAATTTCTCCCAAAATTGGTATTTTGGAGGATCTAGGGCAAATTCTGAAAACCCCATCATGTCTAGCGGGTCAAAATACGTCGGAAATTATACAGGGTTGGAACGTCCAAGATTTCAAAGCCGAGCATTATAAGGTAGAAAATAATAAACTCTTCAAGTAAAGGGAACTGATAGAGAAATATTATATCCATAGTTGCCAGACTGATATATTATGTCATTTTAAAACTTTTATGAGCTTTATTCTCTGTCTTTCGTGATAGGGTAGCAATAAAATATGTAGGCGGAGGCCCGCCCATAAATTATAATGCGCACATGTGAATTGAATTATTATATCGTTATCGGTCTACGGAAAATAAGCACTTAAGTATTCCTGTGCGCACGCAGTATCCTGAAAAGTTAAATGTTTGGGTTGGTATTTTAGGCGATTCCATCGTTGAGCCATTTGTTATAAACGGTTCCTTAAATGCCAACAAATATTTAACAAATAAAACACAATGGTAAGGGAAAAAAAAAAAAAAACAAAAAAAATTAATTTTTTTAAGGGGGGGGGGGGGGTAATTTTTAAAATTTTTTTTTCCCCGGGGGTTGGGGGGGGGGAAACGCTGAGTTTTTTGATTATAGAAGAGTTTTGGGAGGCGCAAAGGGGCGACATTTTTGAACCACTTATTCAATAGGCATTTTTTTCTTTCTTTCATCTTATAACCAGGTTGATTTATATTTTTATTTTTTTATTTTTTATAGACGTTCAATTTTATTTTCTTGCAGACCGGTTAGTTAAGGAATACAAAAATTTAAAAATAAATACAATTATGTTCGTACACTTCTTTTAAGTGTATGGGATAATTGTAAGTCAGAATTACGTAAGAATTTCGTTTCATACATCTAAGTCGATGTACCCCTTGTTTTGAGTCCCACTCACTCAAATTCGTTAGGTGATGGGCGGTGTCTCTCCACCTCCACATTCCAGTTTAGGTACGAGCAGGTAATGTTTTACATCATACGTTTCATACGTACACAAGCGTGAAACACTGGTGCATCTAGCTGTCTTTGTCTGTCCTTACTGGTGTCTTTTAACTTATTCTCTTCTACACATGTATCGCCAATATGTAAAGGTGCAATTTCCTAGGGTGTATGTCTAGTTAAAGCTTTCGAAGATCTAAGTTTGGAATCAAATTTAAATTTAATTAAGGGTTATATATAAAAATATCAAATTTACTTACTTATCTAAATAAAAAATACAGAAAAAGTTTTTATTTTTTATATTTAATTTAAATTAAAAAATAAAAAAAATAAAAAAAAAAAATCCTGCGTCTCAAAAAAAAATCAAAAATAATTATACTTTTTTTTTGGTCCATCAAACATTAGGCGGGTATATTAAATTTACACAACAAGGCGCAAGCTGATGTTTTCATATGCGTGAGAATGATCTATACCTGATAGGTGTCATAGATTATTGTCACGCGAATTTTATATAGATAACTTTTTTCCAGGGTTGATCCGCACGTAAACAGGAAGCACTAACAAATTGCTCCTCTTAGATAAAAAGAGTGTAACATTTGTATATCGCATAAATAAAGGAGAGCGGCACTTTTTTGCTCAGTTCACATACTAACTCAGCTAACATACATGTATATTTTTTTTAATTTTTCATATAACTCAAATAGGCCCAAATGATTTTCACCATCAAGTGTGAATGGAAAAATATACCATGGTTATATCTGCAGCCCTTCCTTGTGTACATTGTGTAACTGGTACACAAAGGTACCCTGGATAAAATAATATGTTTTAAAAAACTTAGCAAAGCAAATGTTCAATCTCAAATGTATCATAAAGCTTAACTTCATGTATTATTTCTACATGCGTTAAGTGAAAATTTAGAATAATTAAACAAAATGAGAGCAATAAACACCTCATTCATGTTGGAGCCTTTTCAACAATCAACAATGACTCAATGATTTCCGTTGATTGACAACTCCGAATGGCATTACCAACAATAGGTTACGATTTCTCTTGGCAGTCTATAAAACAGATTTATGATTTTATGCTTTTATTGATGTTTTAATTCATCACGTAGATTTCATTGATATTTCAAGATATTCGACTTTTGTTAAGTCAACATAGCTTAATAAAGATGTGAAATAATGTTTGCTTCCTCCAACATCTGCTGCTGTTCAACATCTATTTCAGACAAATAATGAAGAACAATTATGACTTACACATTGGAGATATACTACATCCTGAAGAGTGACACCAAAAAATAATTGATTGGAGTCAATAATTTTTCTCCAACGTACTCCTAATGTACGGTGGATTAAAGGGTTTTGTCAATACAATAAAAGTTGCAGTACATGTTGTGAATATAAAAAAACACAGGGTTATATTGTTCCGTAGTTTGTAGTCACTGCCGTGGTCAATGACGTTTAAATGCGGCTACACCCAACATCTATGACGAAGAGACCACAATTGACATACACCGGGTGTCAACAGAATCCCTTTCGGGCTGTATTTTTTTAATTTTAAAGATATTTTTATGAAATTTGGTGTATGTCGTATTTGGTGTAAATACCAATAAATGGTCTACACAGCATATTTGTGCAACTTCTAAACTAAATAGGACAACCTGTATATTTTTAATTTGACACCCGGTAGTAAATACACAAAGCCAATATACGAGTATTCTATTATTATGCAGAAAAATAGTGCAAACTAGTGATGGTAAATTAAACATAATATTTGATCTCCAAATTTAAATACCGGAGAATTGCAAAACATTGCACGTTTTTCCTTGAGGTCTGCAATTGATATTCGCTATATAAATAACAAAAAGTGAATAAAAAATATTGGGTGTAATGCTATCTGTTGGCTATTGATAATAAGAAAAAGCAAACATCGGAGAAATACAAAAAATATACCTTTAAAACTTATCGCTAACCCGACATACATAGCTACGAGCTACAGGCTATTTGTGGCAGGCAGCCTACGTGCTCAATTCGTAACAAAATTAAATTACAGCTCACCGCGGACAACTCTCCAAACTTTCGTACATGCGTTATTGTGAATTAATTTTCCCCGAAATTATAGTTGTTGCTGAAATTACTCTATTATATAATTTTTAGACCGGCTACTCACGATACTTCTAAATCTAAAGGATGTTCAATTCCTATAGTAATTATTATGACTCTGATAGCAAAGTAAAATACGAAATCTTCTAGTTCACGGACATCTCCAACTATTTACTAGACTGATCATCTAGACAAAACAATAACAAAAAATTGGAAAAAAGGGAGTTAACTAAATTTTTTTGGGATAAATTACTTAAAACACTACAAGATTACAGGATAAACATTAATTTTGTACTGTTCATGTGACATCACGAACTATCAACTCTCATTTTTTACTACGTACTTCTAGACATACTCTGGTTATTTTACTTTAAAAATTTTGACAGAAATAGTTTTCTGTGCAGTTGGTATGACTATACATATTCGTAATCAACTAGAAATGTGAATTAAGGGTAGGCCATGACACATAAGTCAATAAATAAAGGAGTGTGACAAATCATTACTGCAGCTGGGTGTAATAACCGAGTTTGTTAATAGTAAAAAATAATACAGTAGGATTCTTAAGTCAACTAGTAAAAGCAAAGCTTTCTTGCGCTGAAACCCGTACCTATAAAACTTTTACGAAGCACGATGACAGAATATTGAGTAAATGCGTCTGCAGTGATTTCTATTTAAATAAAAAATACTATAGATTGATGTATCTTGCAATAGAAGACTTGAATAATCAATTTATATATAAATAAGGTTAATAATATAAAGTATCTTCATGGCAACGGTTTTATTCTATTTTATTATCAATTTTGTCCTCTCCCACGAAAAGGGATCAGATTCAGGCGTCAGACAGCCTGCCTGACGCCTGAAATAACTCTACAATCATCATCGGTAACATCATGCTAGAAAAACTAACAGGAAGGATAATTTAGGAGACACCTATGAAACAAATTGTGCATTCGTAAATGACCTTGAAGGTAGTTTCAAGGTCAAAAGCTATTTCCAACGGGAATCCATATTTTTACCTCAAAATGAAGGAGTGAAGGATCACAGTTTATGAAAGAATTATAAACTGATTAATTTTGGCACAAAAGAAATTGAAATTTTCAATTCATGAAAAATGAAAATGTATTAAATTTACTGTTTATGCTTGTTGAGTCAACAGAAATGTTTTCACATCATGTGAAAATTGGTTGCTTTCAGTTAAATTAGTCAATAGAAATTCAAGATGGCAAATCGAAGATGGTGGCCAGAATCGGTGCAACAACGAATTACCACAGTGAAAGTGGTAACAGACCGTAGCAAGTCTTGCCTTCGTTGCTCGGACCGTTGCAGTAATAATGAAAAGTATTTTCTTCTGCGGCTGGACCTACAAAATCGTAGAACTAGGAGATTTAATACCAAATGCCTGAATCTCACATCAAATCGCAAACCGTGCGAGAGACAGTAGAGACTACTGTGAGTATTTTGACTCTAAGTGGTTGTCCTTCTTTAACTTGATGTGATTTTATTTATATATGCCATTTATATTGCCAAATGTGATGCACAAGCGTACACCAAGCAGCTCGTTCTAGTCTTGGTCTGGGCCGTTGCCGGTCTTACCTTCAGTGGCTAGGTCGTAACAGGTTTCACCTTGAGATCAAGGTCTGGATCATATCCGAATATAAAATTTCCAGCTCTTTCAATTTCCTAAGTCAAAAATATACCTTGATATTTGATTCACAGTCAATGTCTCACCATCAGAAAATTCCTTCAAAACCCAAAGATGTTTTTTTTCTCGAAAATGCTTTCCTGCCGGATTATTCAGGAGCACGATGTTGTACATCACTCACTAAGTTCGTAGGATGATATATAGATATCGCCACTATTGACAAATCTTTGATTTATGATCTGATTTTTAGATAATACCAACGTTCAACCGAAATATGACAGTGGTTTTAGTGACGCTACTTTTGTAATTTTCAAAACAATAGAAAATATGAATTTCGTGTGCTGATAAAGCATTGCATTTTTAATGGGAAAAAATACTGTTCAAGCAAAACAAGGGCTTAACAAAAGCAAAACAAGGGCTTAACAAGTGTTATTCGGACTCATCATCATTATTCGGTCATCAAGACAAACGGTATAGAAGAAGTTTGTTGATTTTAAACGGGGTAATACAAACACCAATGATGCTGAACGATCTGGTAGCCGAAATTCGGCAGTTAGTCCAGAAAACACAAATAAGTGTACACCAGCGTTTTGGTATAAAATGTTTTTTATACCAAAAAACCATTTGGCTTAAAATGTCAGAAGGCAGTGTATTCGACACTGTTCGAAGTGGGTTCCGCGTGTGCCCACTGTTGACCAAAAAACAACAACGTGTTGATGATTCAGAGCGCTGTTTGGATCTGTTTGGGCGAAATAAAAAGGATGTTTTCCTGTTATATGTGACAATGGATGAAACATGAATCACTATCCTCCAGAGTCAAATCGGCAGTCAGCTGATTGGACAGCAACCGGCGAAAGCCGTCCAAAGCGACCAAGAACACAAATGTTGGCTGGGAAAGTTATGGCGTTCGTATTCTGGGATGCGCATGATATAATATTCATCAACTATCTTAGGAAAAGGGAAAAATATCAGTTGTGAATATTACGTAGCATTACAGGGCAAAAACGCGGAAAAACGGCCAAAATGAAGAAGAAAGTGATCTTTCACCAAGACAATGCACCGTGTCACAAGACGATCTCATGCTTCCGCATCCACCATATTCTCCAGATTTAACTCCCGGGGACTATTACTTGTTCTCAAATTTAAAAAAATGCTCGCCGGAAAGATATGTGCCTCCAATAAGGAGGTGATCGTCGAAAGTGAAGTGTATTTGGAAGGGTTGGACAAATCGTTCAATAAAAAAGGCATGGGAATGTTAGAGAAGTGTTGGAAATTAATTTTGCTTAAAATTTTCTGTTTTATTAGTCATTCTACGAATGTATTGAGTGATTAGTTAGTATGTGACGTGTGATAATTATAAGAACCAAAATATCAGTCAGTGCCGACAATTCGTGGCCCGTCATCAATTGTATCATCCTCTTTTCGCTGGATGCGTACGAAAAATAACAAAAATCAAGTATACTTTCCGCATAGGAACAGGAACTTGCGTCCCGCGTTATAAACGGCAGCGTAAATTCCTACAAAACCGAATCGACGCGCCTGAAATATAGCCAATAACGCCGCCGCAGCATTCAAAATTATAACAGAGGCAATACGAACGGATTTATGACGGCAAATAAATTTTTATTCCGGCTATATATAACGCGTAACAATATATTTGCCACCTTCCGCGAGAGAGACATTTGTATCGGCGCGACGCAGTTTCCATTTTCGTGAAAACGCTCATTTTCCAAGGGAGGATGACCACTGCTGAGTGAGTAATTTACGATCGGATTGCCATTATTTGAGCGGCATTCGCGAATCCTTCGATCTTCAATCGGTCTCTTAAATGGGGAATCGGTCCGATACATTAATCGAATGAAATTTTGGTTTCATGCTTTCTACTAATAGTCCAATCAACGAGCGAAAGCCCCAATGTAAATTGGTCACTAATTGTTATCAGCAAACAAAAAATATGGTCGTATAGAGAAAAAAATTCTAAGAAAGATAGCGTTTTTTGCGACTCGAATTTTAATGGCGAACATAACCAAAAAAATTCGCAAAAAGTCAAAAAACGGTTTTTTGCAAATAAAAAAAAAGGTTCAAGTCCTACACAAGAAAGTTAAATTAGAAAGTTGTAGGTCTTAAAAATGCGCGTCGAATGAGATGTGAACGAAAAAAATCGGTTCATAAACATTTGAGAAAAATTTAAAAAAACGTCAAAATTCGCGTTTTCCTATTTTTGCTGTATAAATTCCAATTTTGTTTGAACATACTTTTTGTTAACTAGAAATACAGCCCAAGAGCGGAAAATGGCCCTTTTTTTCAAAAATTCAAAAAAGTTTTATTTTTTCGAGTTATAACGATTTAAAAAAAAAAAGACGTTTTCAAAAATTAGCTTTTACAGAGGCGAACATGATCGTACAGAAACGATCGTGGGCTCATTTTATTCGCGATGACTTGTACTTTCATGCTTTTAAAAAAAACCAAATCGCTTCTATTAAATTTTTGCATAAAAAAATGCGTTGTAAAATTGTATCATTTTTTTAACCGTTTTTTTTTTTCGAATAACTTTTTTAATTTTGGTTTTACATTTTTGGCCGTTGCATATTTGAAAACTGCCATTCAAAACACGCATTTAAAAAAAAATGAAGGTCCTACGACATCAGGGAGCCGAGATAATTTTTTTTTTTTAATTCCCGACAGCGGCGTATACGTCCGATTGAGTTCATTTTTACACGAAATGGATCTCAAAGACTTACATTCTTAAAAAAATATTTCAAATCATTTCGCATAACTTAAGTTGACATAATTGTTTGCGAAAGAACAGCGTTGGGTGCGGCACGCGCTAGCCAACACACGGCGACAGAGTGGACGGACACTCCGCTTGGGCGCATCGAAAACTAAACACGATTCCAAATCGATCGCGCTCGCAAAATTATCTTTTACTCCGTTTAAAAAAAAATATCTCGGCTCCCTGAGGTCGTAGGACCTTCATTTTTTTAAATGCGTGTTTTGAATGGCAGTTTTCAAATATGCAATGGCCAAAAATGTAAAACCAAAATTAAAAAAAGTTATTCGAAAAAAAAACCGGTTCGAAAAAAATGATACGATTTTCAACGCATTTTTTGTGCAAAAATTAAATAAAAGCGATTTGGTTTTTTTAATAGCATGAAAGTACAAGTCTTCGCGAATAAAATAAGAATATAACTCGAAAAAAATAAAACTTTTTGGAATTTTTGAAAAAAATGGTAATTTTCCGCTAATTGGGCTGTATTTCTAGTTAACAAGAACTCTGTTCAAACAAAATTGGAATTTATACAGCAAAAATTCGAAAACGCGAATTTTGCCGTTTTTTTTTAAAATTTTTCTCAAATGTTTATGAACCGATTTTTTTCGTTCACATCTCATTCGACGCGCATTTTTAAGACCTACAACTTTCTAATTTAACTTTCTTGTGTAGGACTTGAACCTTTTTTTTTTATTTGCAAAAAAAACTTTTTTTTGACTTTTGCGAATTTTTTTGGTTATGTTCGCCATTAAAACTCGAGTCGCAAAAAATGCTATCTTTCTTAGAATTTCTTTCTCTATACGACCATATTTTTTGTTTGCTGATAACAATTAGTGACTGGGTTTCTCCCCGTTGATTGGGCTATAAGGATTTTATATGTAGCCACCTACAATAGGGTGTCCGTTATTTCCCAAGTTAGTTTTTTTTTTACAAACGCCCCTTAAATTTTTAGTTTATGACCTAAAAAAAATATCAGACCCAAATAAGCCCTTAATATTCATATTAACCCGTGCCTAAATCATGATACATTTCCCATTTAAATTACATGGGATTTTTGCATTTTTTGCATTTAATTTTTTTTTTCTCTGAAATGAATACAGCTGCACCAAAAAGCAATGCATATTTTTGTAGGAAATTCAATGCTCTACAAAAAAGGTCGTTTTTTTTTCAAATTTCAAAGTACCATCAGGTACTTTGAAATGCGCCAACTCATTCCAAATTTCTAAATAGTTGGAAAATCTGTGGCACGTTTCACAAATTTTTACTCTGCTATTAGCTAGTTGACAACCAATTTTGACGACAAAGTGTGATAGAAGTATAAAGACATCTAAAAAAACGTCATCAAATCTGGTTATGAATGAGAGAGATAGAAATAGCTGTCATGTCGAAGCTTTTCGAAACTTTTGACAAGTACTGTCATATAATGTAACAGCATTGACAATTAAATAAGGTTATAAATTTAAGATACTATTAAGGTTATAATAATAAGAACCGAAATACGTCTTATTTTGCTCGGCCAATTTTGATGAATTTTTTTTTTTTTTTTTGGATGGCTCGTTATTTCTGATACAACAAACTCCATCAATAAGACATTACAATTTTGTAAAACCTTAACAGAATAATTATATTATTGATTCTACTTGTACGATTATTATTAAAATGACGTTTTCTACTTAAACCACATCCTGAATTAAAAAATGTCAAGATACGTTCTTTGTTAAACACTAAATGAAGTTCAAAAAATGCACGCTTCTGATAGTGCTGGAAAAAATTAACAGCCAAAACATTCCTTACATCACGTTGTGTAAGTAACAGAAATTGAACCCTCTGTATCTCAAAAACTAAGCCACTTAGGAAACTTCACGAAATGTTTGCTGAGAGCGCACAACAAATGATAGTCAGTGGGGGAAAGGGCTGGTGATTAAGGTGGATGGGAAAGAACTTAACATAACCCACTAGTCAAAACGACGACTGCGAGAGAGAAGTTGTGTGCAAATATTACTCCGATGCTGGCGTTTGGCATCGCTTAATAAATGTGGTATCCACATGGCGAACTTTTGGACTTTGCCTAGCGTTTCGGCTCCACGTAGGTACTACCGTGGCCTTGCTACAGCCCAGCTGTATCCAAGCGTGCGAACCATATTTTGCATGTTGCTAAACTAGAGGCGTTGCTGCCATACGCGGCCACCAAACTTCGGTGTTCTTCGATTTTATTATGGCCTAAACGAAATTCATGTAATAAAGCATATCGAATCTCCCTTGAAGTCATTTTCACGTTACATATTACAATTCTACTTTGAGATTTAATAATGTTAAGACACATAAGTGCACGATTTATATATCTGTACCCCACAATTCTCCAAACTGGCCTAGAAAATTCCAGGCACTTCGAGTGAATGACTCAATACTAATGAATCAGCCGGATAATTGAAAACTACATAAAAGGTATCTACTGTAAGACATTTTTTTTTATTATTATTATTAATGTCATGTCTTAGAAACTGAGAAAATGAAAGGGCGTAGCAGATCATCCGGTACAGTCATCGGTATTCACGAAAGTATTCTTGTCGTCGAATCCACGAATCAGTAAAACAGTAACGCACATACAAGGTGCGGCTATTAAATAACCGAACTGCTGTCATAACACTTTTTATTTGTTACCAATTACAGTGGCAACTTTTTCGCCTTCAATGTACTCCCCTTGGCGATCTCTACACCGCTCCATACGATTTTTCCATTGTTGAAAGCAATGCTGAATGTCCGCTTCAAAGAGAAACTCCGTCGCTTTTGCTTTAACCGTTTCCACACTTTCGAATATTGTCCCCTTCAGCGCCGATTTGACCTTGGGAAATAAAAAAGTCACTGGGCAAGAGCGGGCGAGTATGGTGGATGTTCCAACACAGTAATGCCTTATTTTGCAAAAAAACGCCTTCACAGACAAGGCAGAATGAAACGGTGTATTGTCTTGGTGAATCTTCCATGATTTGGTCTTCCACCATCGACATATAATATCGACAACTCTAGTAGAAAGAGAGGGAAAACCTGGGCGACATCTCTGTCCTTGTTTCCTTGCCGGCGGGTATGGTATTTTTCAAGATACGACACTGACGGGTGGAAACGTCTTTAGTCAACGACCAATCATAGAGCGTTAGAGAGAGAAAAATATGTCGCCCAGGCTTTCCCTCTCTTTCTACTGGAGTCTGGATGCGCCGTCGTCAATCGCCAGTCCAGTTCTGTATGTCGATGTCTTCCAGCTTCTTACACGCTCACGAAGGGCCGTCAAAACCTCGCTGTAATAATGTTGATTGACCGTCTAACCCTCAGGAACCCAGTGAACGTAAACAGTGCCTCGAATGTAGCGATCATCATCGCTTTGAATTTGGATTTGCTCAATCTGGATTTTTTTTGCCTTGGCGAGTTTTGAGTGAGGAGTTTTGGCACCCTTTTTGATGTTGAACATATTGAACGATTCATGCAAAATCTGGCGAACACATTCTTTGTCGATTCCTGTCATTTCAGCAAGCCCTCGGATGCTTAGACGACGATCTTCGCGGATTAATTTACCAATTTTTTCAATGTTTTCGTCCGTTTTTGACATTGAGGACAGTCCGGGGCGCGGATCGTCTTCGGTCATATGGTTTCACGTCCCTCTTTAAACCGTTTAAACCATTCAAAAACTTGTGTGCGGGATAAAAATTCGTTTCAGTACACTTCTTTTAACATCGCATAAGCTTCTGTAAAAGTTTTCCCAAGTTTAACAAGAAACTTGAGATTAACCCGTTGTTCCATGTGAATACTTAACATTTTTTTCGACGCGTCACTGGTGCGTAGACTTATTCAAACGACTGCTACAGTCAAACTGAGCGATCACTGGCTTGTCCAGTGAGCTCAGAGTGGGGAAAGTATCACCAGACACAGTTCTGTTCAAACTTGTCGCGACACGTTCGTAACGCGCTGGTAGCAGCATCAGTTCCGTTATTTAATAGCCACACCTCGTATTCCCCCCAAATTGAGTATATTCAAAATGACTAATCCTTTATCTCGCTTTTAAAACACGCCATCTTTCCGAAACGATTATTTTCCGTTTTGAAACTGATTTTAGCAGTCGAGTAATTTCCAACAATACGTACAGATAAAACCCCTCCGACGTAATCTATCTAACCCGTTCCGAAGCGGTAATCCGCTCCGCTACTTCGGGCAAGAAGAAGTCAATCAAAGTAAGCTGCCAACTGCAGAAAAGCCATAAATTATACCCGATGCAAAATGAATGTTGAAATCTGAAGCGACTCGAGAGCAAAGAACATTAACGAACTCGACGTATCAAAGACGAGTCAAGTTGGCGGGTGATTAATAAAGTGTTAACTGAATGTTTGAAGAGTTTGTTGCCTGGAATGTTTAGGGACCAAATTAGCGGCGCCGTATAAAATTGACAAACAGCACGCACCCTCTACAGTTCAGCAAACACATACCTAATGGAAGTCAGGCGCGTGATCAGAGATAAAACATATTACAAAAAAAAAAATTAAAAACAGGCATAAAAACAAACGTTAGTTTGTTGTTGTTCTTTTAAAAACTCTTGGTCTACCGCAGACGACCGACTCTCGGTCACCTACCTTGTGTCGATCTGAATGTATCTTACGAGGTGTAGCTATTAAATAACTGAACTGATGCTGTTACCAGAGCGCTGCGAGCGTGTCGCGACAAGTTTGAAGAGAACTGTGTCTGGTAATACTTTCCCCATCCTGTCGGACTCGTAATCCTTCATGTCATTGATGGAAGGACATATGAGAGACCAAAAATACAGGAGTAAAAATGTATTAATAATGTACATACCTATTGCTTGTGTCTGTGATTGAACACCGACTGTCTTCATTCCTTTAGAGTACGTTGCCACAACCAGTAGTCTTTCTACAATTCTTCTCGATAAAAATGTCACGTTCCACGAAAGGCTACACGCAAAAAAACATTATGCACAAATGAAACCAAAATTCCTCTTTTCTGACAGTATCAGTAATATTTTGTTGATGGATATTCGAATCTAAATGTCTTTCATAGTCTTGACGTCTACGAAATATATATCGACGATTACAAGGAATAGATAAAACATGTGATCCGTCTATTTTAAAATCGTCGTAATTTTGAATATATTTTTCAGTCTATTCACAAATGGTAACGACTGTGTCATTATTGCAAAAATCCACACAAAATCAGGTAATATGTTAATACACTACACGAACTCTAAAAGAAATATGTACACAGTACAAACTACGTATGTATAGTCCTTCTATTTTTAATTGAAAATGATAAATACACCTGGGGAACAAAAAAAGCGGTGCAACTTTATGATTCCATGGGCGTGCATATATCTTTTAAAAATTCGAAAATTGTGAAATAATGTTTTTCATTCAAATCAATATAGGAGATTAAAATTAGTCTGCATACAAAACTTAATATCTGTAATATAATTTGCTGTAAATAATGCTCATTTAGCCAGACAATCTCAAAAAATTGTCTGTGTTAATAAACCTAGCTGAAATACACGTCACTGGCGTCTTAAACAAGTGGAATTCCTAAAATCGTAAATCATTTTAACGACGTCGTAAAAATTTTATGGCACAGTGGACCGAATAAGTATTTAAGGAGTTATAGATACAAACAATCCAATAGTATACTGGATCGGCATTCCAGTTGCCGGCACGGCGTTGCCGGCTCTTCAAAATTTTCTTAAGTATAGTAATATACATAAAGTTGTTTTAATTCATAATTGTTTTTTCCAGCAATTTTAAACGCTTTATTTTAATGCTAAATAATAAATTTATATCTATGTATTTTTCAAAAATATTTCCAAACTGGCTTTCTAAGAACGTCACGAACTAACAGTTTACTGAAGTATGAAGTATACTTGTATAGTGAGCTTAGACAACCTTGCTGACATTTTTTTTCTACCTATTTTCAATTTAGAATGGAAATACAGTACACATATTTATTAGTTAATCACTCACGACACACAATTATTTTAAACTCGGCGTTCTACCGCTAGTCCGTCTCGTGTCGAGCGCTCGCTACGCCACGTCTATAAATCGTATTTACCCTTTTCTCGAACCTGCCAAGGAAGAGTCCTATTGGCTTACCAGGAACGGTCAATGACGTACGTATGCACGGGCAATGAAAACACGCGTACATGAATTACAATGCGCTTAAAAATACGGTTTATACTTTAATTATCATAGAGTTGCATAGTCACGACCCTGCGTTGTAACACACTTTCCGAACCCTGGTCATGAGTGTTTCAAAGCAAACCCTGCTCTGTACTCTACAGGCTTTGGGCTTTACGCTTCCTGGTTACGCTTAGTTACCACGTAACACTTGTTTTCCAATAATCGCTAAAGTTTGACAAGTACTGTCGTCTCAAAATCTTTTCTAATTATATTTTGAACTCTTCATTTTACACAAGTTTAATGGATGCTCGAGGCATACAAATATTAGATATTATCCGTGATAAATATTGTAAAACTTAAAAGGGAGCTAAAGTCGAAGAAAGCTGTGTCGAACTCTAAAGTTGGTTCGATTTTAATTCTGACAAATCTGTTTAATAATAGTCCGAGTATTCAATCGTGATGTCATTATTATTCAATTCAAAATAATTGAATAATAAATGTATTACCCTAATAGTTGGATATTTTACTACAACAAATGCCACACTACTCTTAAATCCCTCTCAAAACAGATAGTGGGGGAGCCAGTTCAAATATTACGTCACGATTTGAGTATAGCTAGAATTCCCTTAGATAGTAGTTGGTATCGTATAAGTTACGAATATGCGCGTCTGTCACCTGAGAGCCGTTGCAATAACACAGGCCCACAAAAAAAAGTGTCTGGTACTGGGATGGAGACTAACTTTTTCTTATGTATTTTATGCCGCTGAATCCGAATTCGTCATAAAAATAGGGGTTCCGCAGCTAATTTTGAAGATAACCTCAAAAAACTGTCGAAAACGACGTGTTTCGGTTGTAAAAGCTTGAGAAGACCGAAAAAAATGCTCACAAAAAAGTGTCTGGTTCTGGGATGGAGACTAACTTTTTTCTTATGTATTTTATGCCGCTGAATCCGAATCGAATCCGAATTCGTCATAAAAAATAGGGGTTCCGCAGCTAATTTTGAAGATAACCTCAAAAAACTGTCGAAAACGACGTGTTTCGGTTGTAAAAGCTTGAGAAGACCGAAAAAATGCTCACAAAAAAAAGTGTCTGGTACTGGGATGGAGACTAACTTTTTCTTATGTATTTTATGCCGCTGAATCCGAATTCGTCATAAAAAATAGGGGTTCCGCAGCTAATTTTGAAGATAACCTCAAAAAACTGTCGAAAACGACGTGTTTCGGTTGTAAAAGCTTGAGAAGACCGAAAAAAATGCTCACAAAAAAAGTGTCTGGTACTGGGATGGAGACTAACTTTTTCTTATTGTACCGGCTTTTTTTTGTTGTTTTATAATGTAAACTATTGTAGAAAAAAAATTCCAGCTATACTCAAATGAGTCCAGTTAACAATTATTTTTTTGAAAACTTGCGTGGGTGGCAGATCCATGAAAGCAACGCTCTCGACCCGGCAGACCATCATTTTCTTATTTAATCAGGTGTAAACTATTACTGAAAAAAGTTTCAGCTTACTCAAATGAGTACACCTTATAATTTTTTACATATTTAAATATTTGTTATTAATTATTGCAACAGCTCTCAGGTGGCAGACGCGCATATTCGTAACTTATACGATCAGTGGCGGTTGGTGATATTTCAGTTAGCCAGATCTTGAAAACGACGCAAGGGACCCACTTCACTTTTTAGGTGATGACTATACACCTCTTACAGAAAGGATTTATAGTGAAAAAACCGTCAACAAAGTCTGCGAAAAAAAATTCAAAAAACCTGGAGCAATCCCTGGGATCTCAGTAACGCTCTGTGGAATATTTGCAGTACATTTTTTTTCATAATCTAGAAACAAATATAAAGTGGAGGTTTTTCGATTTGTTACAAAATATTTTTTTTTGCAAAATGTTATGGCCATTTTAATTTTAATTTTATAGGGACATTTTGTTTCCCAAAATTAAAATGACCATAAATTTGTGAAAAAAAATATTTTCTAACAAATCGAAAAACCTCTCCTTATATTTCTTTCAAGATTATGAAAAAAAATTTACTGCAAATATTCCACAGAGCGTTACTGAGATCCCAGGGAGTGCTCCAGGTTTTTTGAATTTTTTTTCGATATGGCTAACTGAAATATCACCAACCGCCACTGTATACGATACCAACTACTATCTGAGGGATTTTTAGCTATACTCAAATCATTACACCAGATTGCCTCGGGCTCCCCGACTAAGAGGAAACGCAGTCTGCTGCCAAATTACGTCCAATGTCCGATACAAGTATGTAGTAAAATAAGAACCATAAACCACGAGCGACGTGCATCTGCATGGTACATATTGCACACAGGATCGTAAAATAGCCCCATGTCACGAACCGGCGAGCAGGCCATCCGTCATACCCTCGTAAAAGATGCCGTCGAAATTGAAAAACCGTTTCTCAAGTACTCTGCGCTAGCGGATATATGTACATATATCTCCTCCTCCCGATTTATATAGGGCCGAAGACGATTTGGGATGGCCCTCACGAAAATCGGCCTGAAAGTTCGTCGCTTGGGATACTTCGTGAACCCAATTACGGCCAGGGCTTTTCTACACGGTGGCATTTGTACCACATATTCGTATTCTTGAGTGTACTCGAAGAGTGACCACAATTCACCCGCTTCGGTTTATATCATTCCGGAATCGAATTGTGCTCCAAATGATATGTACCTAACGTATAGAGCTCGTAGGTTAATAATAGATTCCAGGACCGGGCTTCACGCGACTGGAATATTATCATATTTGCCACATTAATAAAGTACAATATCCGCTCCTATATATATGTCTACATAGTACAATCGTAGTTCAATCAAAGAACGCCATTATACAGCTTTGTGCATAAAAATAGCACCGACTGTATTTTACATTAAAAACATGAAATATAAAAGGCAAGCCTTAGTTGCATCTGTTTAGCTTTTTATTACAAAAGAGTAATGATATAACAAAACATTATATATAACATATTGTTCCAAATAAAATAAAAATAAATGTAGCACATTCAGTAGACTTACAATATCTCAAGTTTTTGCTGTGCAAAAAAAATAGCACCGATCGTAAAACATACAAATTACTATACAAGGAATCAAATAAAATTAAAAAGTTAAACTGTAACGTATTAATACTTTGTGTATAACCTTTGTTTTTCAAAACAGCAGCACAACGCCGTGGCATAGTCAACCAGCGCTCGACAACGCTGTAATGGAATAGCCTCTGACGTCAGCTGTGCAATTGCACAGCATACCATAATTCTGCTGTATTCTTCGGTTTTGCTTTAAAAACAGCTTTTTTAACATCTGCCCAAAGATTTTTTTATTGGGTTCAGGTCTGGTGACTGAGCGGGCCATTCCATAACCTGAACTCGATTTTGTGCAAAAAAAGCCTTTTGCTAGTCTGCTGATATGTTTTGGATCATTGTCCTGCTGTAAGACCATCTGAGCGGCATATTCCAGTCCACATAGGGCAACATTACTTCTCTCATTATATCAACGTAGACTAATGCGGTTATTGTAGGCTTGATCCAAAATATTGGCCCAGTACCATGATACGAGAAAGAACCCCACACATTAATTTTTGCTCCGCCAAGTTTAACGGTCTTGACTGTATACTGGGGTTTTAGTTCATCTCTTGTTGGTCTGCGGACAAATGTTCTACAGCCTGGAGTCACAAATAACTCAATTTTCGACTCATCGGTCCAGAGGAAGTTCGGTCCATTCGCTGTTCCAGAGCGAATTTGATTCTGTCACGAAGATGTTTCTTCTTGAGTAACGGTACTTTCCTAGGAGTTGTGGCCATCCAGTTTTTCTCTATGAGCCTTCTTCTATTGTAGATGTGTCTACATTGAGGTTTAATTCCTTTTTAATTTGAGTTGACGTTATAAAAGGATTTTTTTTGTTAGTCTTAGGATGCTTCTTTCATAGTGAAGATAGTTTTTTCTTTCGGCCTCTTTTTTCTTCTTTTTCTTTAAATTTTTTGGCATTACTGATCATTTTATTAGAACATTCGACCAATTCCCTAATAAATTTGTATGTTTTCCCTTTAGCCAATAATTTGTTTATGAACAAACGTTCTTCTTTCGTGCAATGTTTTCCACGACCCATTTAATATTTGAATTAAATTAAAATTCAATTCAGATATTAACTATAGGCTTATATTATTTTACCTTTGACTTCATTGTTCTATGCTGAAAGATGTTTAGATGTTGCGGCGTCGAAATGCTATCATAGACTGAATTGGTGCTATTATTTTACACAGGTCAATATTCATTTTATTTATAGAAACAGGGATTTCCCCTCCGAAACGAGAATTTTCCGGACTTCATTAGTTTCAGAAACTCAGTGGATCTCAAACAAATATCTTGAGAACAATTTTGAATGCATATAGCAGAGCAGTCAATACGTGATTATGGAGTTAATTTAAGTATTCACTATGGTGCTATTTTTTGCACATAGCTGTATGTGTTCCAGAACACAACCCCTCTGCCGTGTTCGGTGTCCCACTTCAACCAAGGTCGAGTCGCGAAGGCGAACGTAATTTATACTTGCTCATTTAGTATTACTTACTCAGCGGTGGTCGATGCATCATCATTCATGTGCACGAAACGTCAAATAAATTTGTAAAAATGTCGGGACAGCGTCCGTCGCGTGTTACGGTCGAGCGTTGGATAAACAATTTTCCTGATCTGACCATAACGCCAGTGAACTTCTTTGTACCATGTGTGGCAGTGTACTCACGTGACACGTAAAAACAGCTGTTTTACAGCATGTTGCTACAGACATAAAGCTAGTGTCTGCTGGTGTGAGTGCTCTAGACAGACAGAGATAAGTTAACATGGATTTAGTCAAAATGACGATAGCGGGTAATATTCCATTCGTAAAATTAGATCACCATCATTCAGACAATTTGTCCAGAACGCTGTGAGTGAAAAGTAGGGCGAAGTTAGTCTGCCTGCAGTAACAACTCAGACGATTATACATAACACCACTCGGTGATGACATAAAACAAATCGGAACTGCACGATAAACCTATATGGCTTAGTATTGACGAAACAACGGATGTTGATGACTAATCTTGATTTTCCCACGTTGTGTCATAATGTGGATTTATTTACAGGCAAAGAAGTAGATGTCACTGAACAAGATATAAAAGTGTCCATTCACTCAACTTATTTTAAAAATGCCCCAGTTACGCCTGTAGACTTTGGATGCTCTTTTCCATCTTATAAGTGAATTTTAAGTGACAGGCGCCAGAGCTTACCACCTGAATATATAGAACAGTTATTAATAATTTGTAAAAACTCGAGAGGCAGTACGGACACGTCTGTATAATAGCGTCGTTGACCGTGAGTATGCAAGTTCTGTCTTGTGACTATGCTTCTGTTCCCGATTAGTTGGGCTACAAATATACCCCACATGTATAAGATATGACCTGTCGAATATTTCGTAACGTTACTGATAGATATCCTGAAGCCGCCCCTGGTAAAGCCTATCTATTATTAATCTCCAAGCTCTACTAACCTACCTATTAATGACACGGCAATTATACAGGCTGTGTATGAACAAACGCGATTGTAGCCGTCGCGTATAGTGGGAAACATAAAAAGAAAAGAGAAGGTATGCCCTTGAGAACTGTGATGTATTTCTGAATATACTCGATAAACGACCATTTGGTGAGTTCTGGAAGAAGTACTTTCCAGAGATGCCGTTACCAAAACGTTGTGGTTAAAGTCGCACAACGTTACGTAACTATTTACTAACTGTGACTTAGTAAAGTAGTTTAAAAGTACATGAAAAAATACACAGCTGTGGTTATGTATTGACGAGACAATAGACTGTAAAAAACATACGAGTACTATTCTAAATATACTGGTACGTGTCCAGTACACTCAAAAATATACACGCCTACTGTTACTAGCTAGTAAAAGACTAACAGTGCATCAGGTGATTATGTTTATGACCGATGGTACCCCCATAATGTTGCTAATAGGCCGTTTGCTTTCAGAACGCGTTTGCAGGTTCTTGCATGTTACGTGTAAAGTTCATGCTTTACATCTTGAGCAGAAACTATTGGACAATGTTTCCCAATGTCGACGCAGTGGTATAAAAAAGTGTTCTTAAAATTGACTAAACGAATTTGCGAGTTTCACAGCAACTGTCCTCTTGGTCAACAAACATGTCAAAAACACTTGTCAAACGTGCTTGTCAAACCTGGTTTGACGTTTGACTTTGTACCAACACGTTCAAACTTGATTGTTGAATTTCTGTCCAACACGCTTTAGCTTCAAGTAGTTGCTGGTCGAGTTGGTCGTAATTAATTATAAAATGGATTTGAATCAGCTTAGTTATGTATATTTATTGCCTGATGAGAAGTGAAACAGCCCAGAGAGAGCAAACTCACTCACAAAAGGCTCCCTCAATATTGAGTACCATTTTCTCGAAATCAAACAAATACCACATGAGAATTTTGTACAAATATTATAGTACATTTTTGTAAAATACAGAAATATACAAAAATCACTCTATTTGATGACGTATGAACATATGAATTTTTCAAAGTTTTCAAGAATTGTTAAAATTGAGTACCACTTTTGACACTTTTTGATTTTTTTCATTTTTGAAGGGTGTACAAAAATATACAAAATTCAATCTTTTCACTGGTATGGTAAAATTTTGTTTTTGGTAAAAACCTCAAGTTTGAGGAAAAAAGTACCATTTTTATATCTCGATTTTGGCCGGTTAAATAGTGTGCACAAAAATCATTCTTGGTTGTACAAAAATGTACAAAATTCTCATGTGGTCTTTGTTTGATTTCGAAGAAATGGTACTCAATCTTGAGGGAGGCCTCACACAAGTCTTGGTCCACGAGCTGGGGTCCATAGTTCTGATGAGAGCATTACTCGCTGACGTTGAAGCTTGAATACGGGCAGAAGACTGAAGTGACAGGCAGCAGACTATGTGAAACACAGAAATCCGCTCTGTGAATCACAGAAAAATGAACTTTGTTTGATGGTTTCAAGATTTGACCGTTTGATGCTCCCCCACACGAACAAATTTGCTTGTCAAGCTCCGAGTTGGTAAACACATTTTCTAGCAAAGCCTGAAAACTTTCAAATACGCTTTCAAACTTACAAACCATTAAACATGAACTCTCACACGATCAAATTTGCATGACAAGCACGTTTGACAAGCCATGTTTGTCAAGCCAATTCGATCGTGTGTGGGGGCCTTAAACTGCAAGTTCTTATAGTTTGGGTATTCCCGAACCACCACAATCGATTCTTACTCGTTGGGGAATATGGTTGAAAGCCGCTTTTTATTATACCCATTACGTATATATCCATTTTCAGCAAATAAAAGCTATTATTTTACAACATAATCCTTACGAAGCTACAGCCATTAAGTAGAGCGGCCATATTTAAGATGTGGCCGCTGAACCAGCTTTAGAAACTATTCATAATAACTACAACGAAGTAAATTCGCTGTTACAAGCTATAAGTGACTCAATAAATGAACCAGTTAAAAGCAAATTCGAAAGTATATTAGAGAAAGACACCGGTTTTACCAAACTAGGGCTAATTTGTGATGGTGCATCTATAGATTCGTTAAATAAGTGCAGAGAGTATTTTAATTACGCCTACATTAAATCAAATGTCGAACTGTCGTTCTCAAAATTAAATATGTATATATTTTTACCCCAGAGAACAATGGCTTCATTTAAAACTGTGGTACAAAAATATTGGTTCGTGATTTGTCCAGTCAGGACCTGGTCTATTTTTTGTTTTTTCGATGGCAATCTAGAGCGCGATGGTTCCAATATAGTTATCAATCTTTAAAATTAAACAAGCCGCAAACTTTTAAATAGAATGTCAATAAAACACACATTTTTGGAAATCAGGGGAAGATCTCTCGCAGAAACGTACTAAATAATATACAGGGTGTTCCATTAAAAAAAGAGGATGTCGTCATTCCTCGAACAGTTGACGATCGAGAAGTGATATGGCGACCAAATGTGCACTTTTGTAATTAAAATTTGACCTGTTTCCTTCTTTTTTTTTGACAAAACTTGCTTAAACAAGCATGTTTCGGTTTTATCCAATTGGTGCAGTATTTTTGCTCGCTCCATACATTTCGTCGCAATTTTATACGCAAAATCCAAATTAGGACCGACCCTTCAGTTAAAAAAACTGCCTGAAAGGGTCACGATTATACCGCAGTAAAGCAAACCGTTCGTCGGAGTTATCGAATACGTTTTAATGAGTGTTTTCTTTCATTTTGCATTCCGCGCCTTCGCGCGCATCCATTCTAGAAGTTTAAAGACCTGCCGAAACGGGATTACTTATATAAAAGTGAAACTCCTCGAGGCTTCTCTCCGATGAATTAGTTATGTTTCAGTTGCGCGTTTCGGAGATACGGGGCTTTTTTAAACGACCTCCTCGCGCTCAATTAATAAAGGGGCTTCCGACAATGTCGAAGCCCTAAAGTTTACTTTCTCCTGCTCGTTTCAGCCGGCGGAAATCCTTCGGATGGCTAATTCTAATTCGTGTTTAATGACACTGCAATAAAATAAAATACGCTTAGTAAGAAGATGGGAATAATAACAGGGTTTAGTTCCGGAATTTTGTATTTAAGGCGACGGTTCGACGCGATTTCTGTGATTGTGACGGATATTTTGAAAAAAAAATCGAATACCTGTAATAATAACACAGGTCTACAAAATAAAAAAAAGTTCTGTCTTTGCAATCAAACCCATCATTTCCTATGTATTTTGATGCACTGAATCCAAATTTGACAAAAAAAATTTTTCTACCGCATCAGTTTTTTTTCTATAACCCTCATAAACTCTAATAGAGGAAATTTTTAGAAAAAATTTCTTTAACTATTTTTTATGACCTTTATTTTGGTTTTTTGGGTCGCTAATCACGAATCTAAAGTCAAGAATAAATTTCGACTTAATGACAGCTGTCAAATTTCACTAAAAAGTAAAAAGTTGATATTAAATGCATATTCCTACTCTATTTCCATTTTAAATTGAAAATAGGTAGAAAAAAGCAAGGTTGTCAGATATATTTTCTAAAATTGCTAAGCTCACTATACAAGTATACTTCATACTTCAGTAAACTGTTAGTTCGTGACGTTCTTAGAAAGCTAGTTTGGAAATATTTAAAAAAAATACATAGATATAAATTTATTACTTAGCATTAAAATAAAGCGTTTAAAATTGCTGGAAAAAATAATTATAAATTAAAACAACTTTATGTATATTACTATACTTAAGAAAATTTTGAAGAGCTGGCAACGCCTGAGCTGCCGGCAGCCGCGAATGCACCAGCAAATGCCGACCATATGTACTATAGGATTGCTTTATATGTAATACATCCAAATACTCATTCGGTCCACTGTGCCATAAATTTTTTACGACGTCGTTAAAATGATTTACGACTAGAAATTCCACGTGTTTAAGGCGCCAGTGACGTGTATTTCAGCTAGGTTTATTAACACAGACAATTTTTTGAGACTGTCTGGCTAAATGAGCATTATTTACTGATTATTTTTGAATTTATAAAAGATATATGCACGCCCATGGAATCATAAAGTTGCACAGCTTTTTTTGTTCCCCAGGCGTATTTATCATTTTCAATTAAAATTAGAAGGACTTTACGTTTTTTAGGATGCTCATTACTATTTTGTTGTAGATGTTGTTATATTTGTGAAGGAGCTACTTAGATCGTTTTCATGTTTTGGTTTTTGTAACTGTTATACCGGGTGGACCATTTTAACCTTTAATAGGAAATAACTCGGCCGGTAAGCGAAAAAATAAAAAAATTTGTATACAGAAGTTGTTGGGCAAGGAGGGGGAAGTACGACCGTAACCTTTTTGATCTCGACGTTGACCTTGAGGGTTATTTGAAGGCCAAAACAACTTTTTCAAATGGAAACAACTATTTTTGACCCCGGATTTGAAAAGCGGCAACTTTTACTTCCAAAATGGTACTTGTCAACAAGGTCATGGCAAGGTCGAATAAAAGTAAAATTTTCGAAAATTGTTAAAAAACGAGGGCTAGCTCGGGATAGAGATAGGAAAAGTACATTTTTTTGATTAAAGTTGTCAGGGTCGAATAAGGTCACTTCCTGATATCACGAATCCTGATGACCTTGACGTTAAACATTTCAAATCCGAGTTCAAAAGTAGGGTTTCACGCTTGATAAATCACTTTGACCTTGGAATAACCTTAAAACACCGATAAATTTTACTGTTTCCAATCTCTATCCCGAGCTAGCCCTCGTTATTTAACAATTTTCGAAAATTTTACTTTTATTCGACCTTGCCATGACCTTGTCGACAAGTACCATTTTGGATGTAAAATTTGCCGCTCTTTTCAAATCCGGGGTCTAAAATCGTTGTTTCCATTTGAAAAAGTTGTTTTGACCTTCAAATAACCTTCAAGGTCAACGTCGAGGTCAAAAAGGTTACGGTCGTACTTCCCCCTCCTTGCCCAACAACTTCTGTATACAACTTTTTTATTTTTTTCGCTTACCGGCCGAGTTATTTCCTATTAAAGGTTAAAGTGGTCCACCCGGTATAACAGTTACAAAAACCAAAACATGAAAAAGAACAAAATAGATATAAATAAAAAGATCTAAGTAGCTCCTTCACAAATATAACATCTACAACAAAATAGTAATAAGCATCCTAAAAAACGTAGGAATATGCATTTAATACCAATTTTTTACTTTTTAGCTTTTTATTTTTTACAGCTGTCATTAAGTCGAAATTTATTGACTTAGATCGTGATCAACGACCCAAAAAACCAAAATAAAGGTCATAAAAAATATGAAATTTTTTAGAAAAATTTCCAGAGTTTAAGGGTTTGGGGGGTGTAGAAAAACTAGATTTTTTTTTGCCAAATTTGTCAGTCACAAAAACATGGAATGAAAGACAGATTTTTTTTTTTGTAGACCTGTGTAATCGAATACATATAATTACCTACAAAATATAATATTTTTGAGTAGAAACTAAACATGCAGTGCCATCCATAAAGTTTGCACCATATGGGAAAAAGTCAGTTGTTTGGGCATATCTTTAAACTAAAATAGCGCCCATCAAACCTAGTAAAAAGTTCATGATATACGAGTAGCATATGAAAATTTGAAATCGACCCAAGAGTAAACTACCTTTATCTTCAACCCTAGAGAAAAATAATATAAGGATAAGTTATTCATTTGTAAAAGGTTAGCCCCAATATGAAGTTTTGGTGAAAAAGCGGTTCCTGGCATTTTTTTCAACTTACCCTCGTACCACAATTCGAACGAAATCGTTCATTAATATTGTATTTTCTCCAAGTCTTTCTTCTTCAAAAGACTCTTCTCCAAGTAAAATTTTGTTATCATTCAAAACAATGTAAATGAACAACAAATAACTCAATTATAGAAAGGTCGGCAAAAAATAAACGAATCTTTGTTGCAAACTTTATTTTATGTTCAAGAATAAACAAAGTAAATAATTATGGTAAACCTCATAGAAAGCATACTTTTTTGAGGCGATACTTTTGTAAAAACATTTGCAAACATGTAAAATTATGTTCCTTAAAAGTAAAGTAACATTTAATTGAAATATATTAAAACGTAATTTAAATCTGTATTAAATCGCTATGTGGGAAGGAACAAGTTTATATGCTTAGACCTTTTCACAATATTAGTCATTTAGAAGAAGCTATCCTCAGTTCGTGGATGAAATTTCCCTACAAATTGCTGTTAACGTCAAGAAATAAATGTCATGTCAATGTATCCAAAACGAAGAAAGACACAAAAGGCGTAGAATGAACATTATTGAAGAAGAGTTACTTTAAAAAGAACGCCCTTCGAGGTTCCTTCCACTCCCACACAAGGGATTTTCAGAATAATAATAGTTAATGTAATTTTAGTTTCCTTTCTCTGTTTTTTGTTTGTTTCATTTGATATGTATTTGTAAGTTTCATGCGATGTTTTGCTACACTAAAAGTTTTGCTCTTCATTGATATCCTGCTGTCGTATTGCTTTGTCAAATTAAAATTATTTCCACCTACAGCAGTTATATTTTTGAAAAACATTTAATAGAAATGTTATTCGAAACGTGCTTTCTAATTTTTTTCATTATTCTTCAACATAATATAAAGTTTACACTAAAAATTCGTTTATTTCTTGCTGATCTTTTTACAACTGAGTTATTCGTTGCCCATTTACATTGTTTGTTGCCCATTTAAAAATATGATTTTTATGATGAGCGATTTCGTTCGAATTGTGATACGAGGGTAAGTTGAAAAAATGTCAGGAACCGCTTTTTCACCATACTCCATAGTGCACGGAAACTTCACATTATAGTTAATCTTTTACAAAGGAATAACTTTTCTTTATGATGTTTTTCTCTAGGGTTGAAAATAAAGGTAGTTTACCCTTGAGTCGATTTCAAATTTTCGTATGCTACTCGTATATTATGAACTTTTTACAAGGTTTAATGGGCACTATTTTAGTTTAAAGACATGCCCAGAAAACTGACGGTCAAAAGAATTTCTTAAATGCAAACACAAATTTTTTTCCTATATAGTGCAAACTTTATGGATAGCACTGTATATAACCAGCTTCAATAAACCCAACTTTATTATCTAAATAAACACGCCCTAAAAGCCGATAGAATGAGATCTACTGCAACTTTATCTTTACACCCCCTCATATTAGTCTAATTTGAGAGCACATTGTAAAAGCCATTTCCGTAAAATGAGTAATATTCATACAGGTATCTTAATTAAGGCTTTGTTAATGACATGTTAGGTGCGCAAGTATGAAAACTTAACATTTATTAAAAATAATTTCTATTATTATATACAACATTCTCCCATAGATTGGGTAGTTTATGGATTCCATCGTAAAATAAATTTATTGGTTTCAAGGCAATCCATTCATTTTTGAAGTTCCTCGCGATTCTGGAACCGCTAGCCCGCCAAACCATGTGCCATTGATCGGAAGAGGTGATGACCTAACGGAGCGATATCTGGAGAGTACGGCGGGTGGGGTAGGACTTCCCATTTGAAACCTTTCAGTGTGTCTTTTACCGATTGTGCGACATGCGACCTTGCGTTGTCATGAATCAGTATCAATTTGTCGTGTCGATCCGCCTATTCTGGTCGTTTCACTGCGATTTCTTGGCGTAACTGCGTTAATTGTTGTTGATAACGATGATCAGTGATTGTTTCGCCTGGTTGCAGAAGTTTGTAGTACAGTATGCCGTCCTGATCCCACCAGATGCAGAGAAGAACTTGAGTGACGTTGAGAGAAGCCCCTAACTCTTCTCTGTTCGAGCATCGCCATCATCCAATAATGGATGCAGTTCCTCATCCTCAAACTGTTTTGGCGGCTTTCCGTGTTCCTTGTCGTTGACGTCAAAATCTCCAAATTTGAATCGTTTAAACTACTCTTGACAGGTTCTTAATGAAGGAGCACAAGTGAGTAGCTAGCGTTTAAAACGCTGAACATGATGGAAAACAATGCAATACGTAAAAGTTCAAATAAATAAATGAAATTCAAAAAAACGCGGATATCAATAGATTTTTATTATATTGTTCCTATTATAAGTTACATACAGTAGATGATAAATATAGAGACATCCAAAAAAAACGTCATCAAAGTTGGCCGAGAAAAAAATACGTATTTCTAATCTTAACAATATAACCTTATTTTGTCAAGACTGTCAAAGATTTATTTTACAAAGTAGTACATCAAAATGACATAACCGAAAAGCTTAGACATGACCGCTATTTCCATCTCTCTCGTTCATAGCCAGAGTTGATGACGTTTTTTTTTATGTCTCCATAGAACCCGTAGATTAATAATATAATAGATTCCAGGACCGGTCGATGGATCATTCGTGTGCACGAAACGTCGAATAAGTTTGTAAAAACGTCTGGACAACGTCCGTCGCATGTTACGGTGGAACGCTGAATTAACAATTTGGCGGAACCGACCTTTGGCAGTGAACTTTGTTTAACTGTGTGTGACTGTGTACTGACGTGGCACGTAGAAAAAAATGTTTTGCAGTAGGTCGCTACAGACACAAAGATCGAGTGTGTTGGTGGTGTGAGTGGGCGGAACAGACAGACAATTTAACTTGAATTTAGTGAAAGCGATAGTAGCTTGTAATATTAAACGAGTTTTACATAAAATTTTCAAGCAACTTTAACCAATTAGATCTACAAATTTTTTTCTTGTCGACAGTTATGGTGTTCCATCGAAAGCTCTTCTAAATATGGCATAAAGAATATATTAACACTGAACTATGTTTTTAACTGTGTCATTAATAGTTGCGGATTAGATAATTGTGCTAGAGGCGTGTCATCATTGTGAAAAATAGGTAATTTATCACTTTCTGAAGTTTTAGAAGGTGCTGGAAGAAGGATCAGCCTTACAATCCCGAACTTGTGTTTTACGAGTCTGCTAGTGAATAATAAATATTTACATTTTTTAAAACATTACGATGGCTGACGACTTAGATGGGTGGAATTCCCAAAATATGAAGCACAATGCCGACCTCCCACACTTCCAAAACCAAAAAGCCAGTTTCATTATAAATCTTTATTCACAAAGCTGGATAAATTGGGAAAGAGTATTGCCTTTTCCAATGTGAACAATGATTTATAATGAAACAACTGCCTTTTTAATCTGTGTAACATTAATGTCAATTACAATATCTGTGACAATATTTGATTCCGCCAAGACGGGTGTTGTTTGATAAAAGCCCGACGTTGGATTTTGCTAAAATTTTTCAGGACCTACTATGAGGTTTTATATAAATAGTGCATGTGTGTTTAGAAATAATCGATTAAAACTGAAATCTCTCTTATCAACAATCTCTCTTATCAAACAGGTAGAAGAGATTAAACTAGATATATATTAACACGCGAAAAGTTGAAGGAAGTTCATTGAACAACACTGGAACACACTCCCTATTGTCCTGACTTATCCTCATGTGATTATCACATGTTTGGCCACTGAAAGAAGCACTAGGAGGTGAGCGATTCGTCGATGACGCTGGTGTTGAGGCTTCCGTGCGCAACTGGCTGGAAACATGCCACCGTCCTTTTCATGACGATGGATGGCATTAAAAAACTTACAATCCATTGGGAAAAATTCATACAAAAGCAGATTAGGTAGAAAAATAGTATCTATGTTTTATATTGTACCAATAAATTTAAAAATGAAAATTTCAGTTTATATTTGACTCACCCTCGTATTTGAGAAAGCAGCAAATTAACAGTTAAATAGTTATTCAGGGTTTTTCACGAAATCTGTTGTTAAAAAAGTTTTTAAATTATTACAATTGACAACATTTTTTAAAATTCGGTGGAAAAGGTAACTGGAAAGGATTAGTGAAAGGTCATCTTATTTTCGACTTCTCGACTACCAAATAAATAAAATTACACTTCCCATTATGTACGAGTATATGTGGAAGAAAGAAAGGTGTACTGCCAAAACCTTACAAAACAAATCAAAGCTTCCAAATCAACTTTTTACTGGACATATAACTGCAATGACATGAAGAACGTTAGAAACGATACTACAAGAGAAGCATGAAGCGCCTTATTGGTATTTAAGACCAAAACAAGTCAGACGGTGTTACGTACAAATCAAATCAACTTCTTAACTGGACCCTTAACTCCAATGACATGAGAAACAATACTGTAAAACAAGCATCAAGCGTTTTATTGGTATTGTAAGACCAAAACAAGTCAGACGATGTTCCGTCCGTTAAATTATTAGAAGAAACTTACATATTTGTCATCGACAAGGATCGACCAAGTCTCCATTGGACGTATGTTTAATCTCCATTGGACGTATGTTTAGTCTCCATTGGACATATGCAGAATGCATGCGTGTACAGAACAAATCACATGCTACATACAACTTATCGCTAGTACAGGACTGACTAATTGTTACATAATAAGGCCTGACTTCTCGGTTATTCAGTGTCAAACGAAAAATAATAGCCAATAAATGTTACCAAAATTCATATTCTTCATCATTTAGACCTTGGCAAACATTTTCAGAATATAAGCTGGTTTAACAGGTTTTTCGTCTGAATAACTTTTCCATAATTCATCAACGTTTAGATTATCGATAATGAAAAGATACATTACAAACCACCGTCGCTGGCAATAGTTGACAAAGATGAGCTCGATTAGACATGACCGAGCATGGATAAACTCGAGGATTTTCCTTTAATATGATCCAATAACTTTGAAAATAATTTAATATTTTCGTAGTTATTCACGTTATTTGAAAACATGGAAATTTTAATTTTGGCGAAAATTTTCATACAATCGACAACACCTTCAGCTTATTAGACACATAATTTTATAAGCTGTTTATTTATCAGAAGCAACAACCAGCGGAATACAACAATATCACTCTCAAATGGGTCAGACGACACCAAGGCCATGAACGGAACGAAAGATCGAACACTCTCGCAATGAAAGAGGCTGAGGTTCCACCGATAGAGCCGGACCCCACCTGTGGTTTGGCCTATCGGACAGCCAGGAGCACCGTAAAGAACCTATTAAGAGAAAAACATATTTCTCTCCGGGCGGTAGTTCCAGAGTTGAGACAATCGCGGATGTTCATTGGCGAACTATCCGGGATAGGACAAAAGATCTTATAAAATTGGGTAGATGGACAGTGGGACTGTTCACAGGGCACTATCCATTCATGCGACATCGCACCACAATTGGAGCGATAATGATCCAGATTATACGAGGTGTAGAGAGGAGGAAGCAACCCCTTCCACATGCGAATGAGGAAACTGCTTGAGGCTACAATAGAACGAAAAAAAGTAACAGATACTCTACTAAAAACTGTCCTTAAACTCTTTAAGGAAACATGACTAATAGAATGACTAGCCTGTGGGGCACAATAAGCATTGGATTACGTGCACAGGGCTCGTACCTACCCCATATGTAATTGTAATTGTAATCAGAAGCAAAAAAAAAAAACAATACTGTAATATAAAAATTATCAACATTTAAGCAACCTTCAAAAAGTGGGGGGTATACTAATTGCTGACGTAAAAAAACACTAACCCGTGAATAACAGCTTTAACATACAGGGTTTGTCCGGAAAGTAATGTTAGTGAGCTTTGAAAAATGGTTTTTATTGGTTCTACGTGTACAAATCTTTAGAAACTTTCAAAATACATTCCTCCTGCGTCCACACATCGGTTCCAGCGGGTCTTCCACGCATCAAAAGCCGCACGGTAGTCGTTTTCCGGAATCGCATTTAAAGCGTCGGTGCAAGCCTTCTGAATGTTTTTCACCGACCCAAAATGCTGTCCTTTCATTGGGGTTTTGAGGCGCGGAAACAGAAAAAAGTCTGGGGGGGGGGGGGGCAGCCAACAAAGGTGATGCCTGCCTTGACGAGGGAATCGGCCACGAGGAAGCAGGTCACGGATTTTGAGATGTCTGGGCGGACGCGATTCACCCTGCGTTTCAGCCGCTTCAGCACCTCGACGTAAAACTTTTCGGTTACGGTTGTCCTCTGCGGAACGAACTCATATTGGACCAATCCTCGGCAATCAAAAAAGACAATCAGCATTGTCTTGACCTTTGACCTGGACATCCTGGCCTTCTTGGGGCGAGGGGAGTTCGACGTGTGCCATTCCGCACTTTGCCTCTTCGTCTCCGGATCGTATTCAAAGACCCAAATTTCGTCCCCGGTAATGACGTCATCAAGGAAAGCGGGGTTGTCTCGCAGGTGTCCGCTTCGCAGGTTTCTTGATCGTCCGTTAGCACTTTTGGCACGAGCTTCGCGCACACCTTCCTCATTCCTAAAGACTCCGACACAATTTCGTGAACAATGGTTTTCGTAATGTCTAATGTTTCGGAAATTAAACGGACACTTAGACGACGGTCAGTGTTCAACAAGTCACGCACACGTTTCACATTGTCGTCGGAACTGGAGGTTCATGGCCGTCCAGCGCGGTTCTCGTCGTTGACATCTTCCCGACCTTCTGCGAAGGCCTTGTGCCACCGAAACATTTGCCTGTCCGAAAGACAATCGACGCCGAAAGCCTTCTTCAACATTGGAATGGTTTCCGCAGCACTCTTCTCCAGTTTCACACAAAACTCGATCGCCATCCGTTGCTCAAGCGAACGTTGCATTTTTTCTTGCACCGGATCACTGTAACGACTCTCAAAGAACGAGTGATGCGACCGCTACAACGACCGGTAGCCAACTGACGCTTGTTGGATCTTGTTGCCAGATCCCCCCACCACAATCCCAGCTCGTAAAGCGCGGGCTGGCGCATAGAGTCAAGGGAAAAAAAATTCACTGACATTACTTTCCGGACAAACCCTGTATAGACGTAGCAAACAAATCTAACCAAATGTATGGGCTTGTGTTCCCGATGATCGTGGACAGTCCGGCATAAGGCGGTCTCCGATACAGACCAGAAAATTACACTCTTTATCGCTGCCCCGTCCAAAGCCTCCGCATTACAACAAAAGGGTAGAAATAAAATATTTATTACCCAAATTTGACTGGGTAAATTACTTATTTTCCTCGTTAATTATGAAGTGGTTTGGCTCCGTTTTATTTTATTCAGGGTGCACCGAATAAATTAATTAACGTAACGCGTTTTCTGTGTGTGATCGGTGTGCTTAACGCGAACTTAAGGCGCGGGGCGTAATTTGAGTAAAATCGCCAAGTGACCCGGGTTCGTTACGGGTCGCCGCCCCAGCTCAACCCCTAATACAGTTAGGGTGTATGGGACAGTTTAGCTCGCCCCCACGCACTCTTTTGGATCGCGCAGATTCCATCAGGGCGACAATGAGGATAGCCAGTGGTGGCGCGGTGGAATTTAAACCGTCAGGCGAGACATGTTCGAACAAACCAGTTAATTTGCCCTACCCAACGTGTCAACGAATTTTGAAAGATGATTTGGAGCTCCATCCATCTCGTCTGCAATCCACACCTGAAATTCTGAGAGCGGACTGACCTCTAAAACTATGGTTCTGTCAATGGTGTATTAAGGGGTTATATATTAGTCCAGGCTAGATAGTTTATTTTTTGAAAAGAGTACTGAACAAGGTTTCTCGACGCGATATTTGGTAAAAAATAGTATAAATTGATTGTGTATGTTTTGGATAAAATCGGTGTGTAGGAACCTTGGTAAAAAAATCGATAAAAGTACCGAAAACCGGTTTTTTGCGGATTAAGGGACGAAAAATAATTTTTTTCGTAAAACAAAAATCGCACTTTTGCACAAAAAAATAAAAACCGATGCAAAATGCCCATTCTTTGAAATCGAATTACAAGGGTTCTAATGGTCGCAGAAACTTCTGATTTTGGTGGTGCCTATCTGCAGTAAAAATTTCATGCAAATATAATAAGAACTTTTTGCATAAATCGAAAAAAAACTAAAAAAAGGTCTTTTCGAAAAACGGCTTCAACAAGCCGAAAAATGGTCGTAGAGCATTTTTCCTGTGCTTAAATTACTCGTCATTAAATTCCCTACAAATCCATTGTCGTGACTTCTGGGAGAGGTTCGTTCAATCGGCTGAAAAAACGCGTTTGAAAATCAAACGTCGCGTTGCCTCGAGCGCTTGAATAAGTGAGTGAAGGGGAAGTGGACGCGTGGTGGGGGAAGCAACGCAACGCTTGATTTTTCAGTTTGATTTCACGCTTGATTTGAACCCGTTTTCAGCCGATTGAAATAACCTCTCCCACAAGTCACGATAATGGATTTGTAGGAAATTTAATGACGAGTAATTTAAGCCCTGGAAAAACGCTCTACGACCATTTTTCGGCTTGTTCAAGCCGTTTTTCGAAAAGATCTTTTTTAGTTTTTTTCGATTTATGCAAAATGTTCTTATTATTTTTGCATGAAATTTTTTCTGCAGATAGGCACGACCAAAAGCTACAATTTAAGCCAGAAATCTCTGCGACTGCCCTGACGGAAAAACTTCTGAACCGATTTTGATCACCAAAAACTCATTTTTTTTCGTTTTTTCAAGAGCTACAACGTGATATTTTTTTGTTTTACGAAAAAAATTTTTTTTTCGTCCCTTAATCCGCAAAAAAATCGGTTTTCGGCACTTTTATCGATTTTTTTACTAAGATTCCTACATGCCGATTTTATCCAAAACATACACAATCCATTTCTACTATTTTTTACCTAATTATCGCGCCAGGAAACCTTATTCAGGACTCTTTTTAAAAACTGAGCACTTTTCTGCTACATTGCCTGGCGTAATATTGCGGTGCGTCAAAAGATCGAAAAAAAATGTATTGCATATTTTTGTAATACATATCCTCAAGAGTGTCTCTTTCAGATTTCATTAAGATCTGAGTACTAGAACTAAAGTTACAGCTATTAATCGTGCGCTACCTCTCAAGGGCAAGTCTCAGCGCGCATCTCTCGGTGCAAGGTAGGTGCAATTTCTTTGAACCACAGACCGTATTATTATATATTAATAATATCGATTTTTTTGGAATCAGTTTAATGAAACACATTAGTTGTGGAGTACTTCTGGACACCTGTTCCATACCAATTTTATGTTATCTTTAGACTTCAAACTTTTCATGCGATTGTCTCGGAATTGACTTTTTCGAGAAGTAACCTCGCGGTGGGCAAGATTTCTCAAGTACCGTTTCACCGACCGATCTGAAACTTTTAGGTGTTGTTTATAATCAGAAGAGCTAGTGCTTGATGAAGGAAGTTTAATTTAAACCATAAACACTATTTCTAGTGCCAAAAAAACCAATCTGAGAAACCTGGAAAATTGACTGAAAACACAATCTGTTAAATATCAATTTTTATTTTTAAGAATGTATGTAGTGCTTATGCTATACTCTCGTAATAATGCACTTTTGTAATCAGTAACTAGACCAGAGTAAAATATAAAATGTTATTTCAACCCCACGCCTGCGCTCGCGATTGGTTCCCACCTCATGTGGTGGGATATATTCAAGATAGAAGTTAACTTATCAATTCCCCTTCATTCTGCTATGTACGCATTAGGGTGATTTGTACTGTATACTAAAGCCTTGATCAATAATATAAAAAAAATGTAGTTCATAATTACGTGTTTATACAAGAAATATAAATGGTGTTCCATAATATCCGATTTTCCTCTACGTCATGATTTGGCGGTTCGGACTAGCGTGTGTTTGGATTAAAGAGGTTATGCTGTACTTATTATTATTTATTATATAGTTTCGGAAACGGTTATAACAGTAACGTTGTTCTATGCATATTTCATAAGAAGAGATACCAGGGCGATTTTTAAAGAAGGAATATTTTTTTTTTTTTTATAATTGCCACATTTTGAGTAAGAAAATTTTTTGGACGTAGTTTATGGTTACAGGAATGTATGAGGTTTTGTGTGCAATCAACCAAAACAAAAACAATGGCGTCCGTTAAGACTGTTTATTCGACCGAAGAACGGGTGTTTATGGTAAAGGCCTACTATCAGAATGGCGAATCAGCTTCGGCGGCACTGAGAAAGTTCCGGGTCCAAGTTCGGACACCACACGACATTGAAGGAAAAGACCATCAAAGAGTAAGAATTTTTTTTTTCAATGTTAATGATTTTTATTTTTTTAAATCTTACCATGTTATACTAGGACTGTTGACAAGTTTGAGAGGCTGGGCAGTGTTCTCGATGACAAGAAGGGAATGACGGGTCGTCCGATCACTGTGACCACCCCTGAGGCTGTGCAGGAGGCGAGAGCCCTCTACCAAGAAGCGCCCTCTACTTCGACCAGGAGAGCGACACAGACACTGACAATGAGTCAATCGAGTGTGCTTACGATTCTGCACAAGCACCTGAAACTGTTTCCATACAAGATTCAGATTCAGCAGCCATTGACCATGGTCAATATTGTGAAGAGACTCGAGTTCGCCAATGACATGCTGATTGCCTTCGATGAAAAGACGTCGACATCACTCACATCCACTTCTCTGATGAAGCTTCTTTCGAGTTGGAAGGGTACGTCAATAAGCAAAATCAGCGCTATTGGGGCACCCAAAACCCCCATTTGGCAGTTGTGCACCCCCTACACCCTCAGAAAGTGAGCGTTTGGTGTGCGATCTCTCACCGAAGAATCATCGGCCCATTCTTTCTCACGGGTTATGTGAATGAAGCCGTTTATCGTGAAGAAGTGCTGAAAGAATTCATTCCAATTGCAAGGCAAGGGGAGAATGATAAATCAGTACTGGTTCCAGCAAGATGGAGCCACAGCCCATCGAACTCAGGGCAACTTCGACATCCTCTCTGAAGAGTTTGGGCACCGACTCATTGGTCTGGATGCCCCCCCGTAAAGCTGGAGGGGGTATCGAATGGCCCCCCCTCTTCACCCGATCTCAACCCCTGCGACTTCTTTTTGTGGGGATATCTCAAGGACAGAGTGTTTGATCCGAAGCCAAACAACATCGAGGAACTCAAGAAAGAAAAGATCATCAAAAGAACATCAGAAAAGAGATCTTGGCAATACCAGATGACATGAGAAAACGCGCGGTTTTGTCATTTGAGTATCGGCTCCGTCACGTGATTGAATCGGACGGCAAACACTTTGAAAATCTTTTGCACTAAACCTCATATATTTCTCTTTTAAACTACCGAAGAATAAAATGTTTATCATTGATACTTTTTTTATGCTGAATTTTTTTAAAATATTCCCTCTTTCTCAATCACACAGTATCTGTTGGTTAACCCATTAACGCCCAAACGGACACAATTCTTCGTCCTTTTTGGAGCGTCAATCTCGAAGGGAAATTAATGAATTCACTCAATAAAAACCACTTATCCTAATGTTTTCGGATGTGATCTTTCGATTTCCGGGGTCAGAATTGTGATTAAATGTGATAAAAAAAACCTCGTTTTGAGGTTAGAATGACAAATAATTTTTTTTTCAGATAGAACGCATTTTTATGAAAAAGATTGAGAGGACATTTTCCATCAGAATTCTACGTAAGATATGACTAATTTGAGTAATTTTTCCGTTTTCAAATTTTGAATTTTCAAGAATGATGTCCGCCATTTTGAATCCGCCATCTTGGATTTCAGACTTTTTTCACCAGGAATAACTCAAAATGTTACTAAAACATGAAATGACATAGGAAAAGTATAATTACAAACTCCTATTTACTTTTTATAATGAAAAACGTGCCATTTCTTGAGAAATCCGGCCGCCATTTTGAATCCGCCATCATCGAAAATTGAAAATGTTGTCAAATATATTCTGTTATTGTTTTGATTGAGGAAAATGACTGTGGATCAAGAAAAACTCACAATAACATTATTTTCTCGTTAATACTAGAGAAAAATTCATATTTCATGAGATTTTATGCAATATCCTCCATTTTGAAAAGATTAGTCAGTTGAGGTCGGCAAAAAAAATTCTATCATGAACTCCAACTATTGCCTCCACCTCTCTCCACAATCCGGAGTAGGTTAGAGTACTTTTTTGGACTTAAAAAAAATATATAAAAAAATGAATCCCCAAATTTTCAGTACTTTTCTCCATAAAGTCAGCCATATTTTTTTTCTAGAGCATTTAATCACAATTCTGACCCCGGAAATCGAAAGATCACATCCGAAAATATTAGGATAAGTGGTTTTTATTGAGTGAATTCATTAATTTCCCTTCGAGATTGACGCTCCAAAAAGGACGAAGAATTGTGTCCGTTTGGGCGTTAATGGGTTAAAATCGAGTCAATATAATATTACAGTCTAGACGATACCATAAAAAGAAAACCGAGAAAATCCTCGAAACCGCGTCAAAGCAGCCGCGTACCGTACCGTAATCACTACTTAAAATTCTATCAGCCGCCACTGTAGATAGTTCGGGGAAAATAAATGGGAACTTTTAGCGTTTTAAGTTAATTTAACGCGCCGCCCGTCGCCTAAGTCATTAATTATTCGCTTTCGCAATTATTTTTGCGCACCCGGCTTTGAACTGACTCGACTGAGGATGTTTTTTTTGCGAGATATAATCTTCCTCACAGAAACTGGATCATCGTCTCCGTTCACTCTCCCGCGCCGATTGTTGCAAGCGCTTCTGTGTGTTTTCACGGACAACATTTACTAGAAATTCTGAAATATGAAAGAGACCAGCATAGAATAACGCAGCTAACTTCAAAGCGATGAAAGGATGTGATTTAGAATTCATATACAGGATGAAGTGGTTCGTTTTTAAAATTGTGTGATGCCTTGAATCTGGCACGAGTGTCGAAAGTGCGAGGTGCGTCGCCGCACACACGGATAACACAGAAATAAAAAAAATTTTGGAACTGCTATTGAGACAACTGTATCCATATGTAATTTTCGACGCTAAATCCGAATCCGAAGTCAAAAAAAATTGTACACCCCAAAATCAACCGCTAGCTCTAAAAACACTCCCTAAACAGGGTAAAAATGACTTAACGATTCACGAATAGTCTTAAATCTCAAGAAACAATACGTTAAAGCACTTGATAATGAAGGCGAATGGTTCCAATACCTGAAGCTAAACCTTCCTGAAATTTCTGACGCAAAATTGTATGCGGGAATTTTCGATGCACGGCAGATTCGAAAAGTTATGAAAGATGATATTTTCACAACTAAACTGCTTCACTGACACTGCAACTATTTTTCGAATTTGTTATGTGAGGAGTAATTTTCAACCTCTCATGGGGATGTAACTGAATGACTTTGATGCAATGCAAGTATTCACCTCCAAACTGTAGTGCTGCATACCTTTAGTCAATTTTTAGAACGATGACAATTTTTTCCCCGATTTTACTTGTAATTTAAATTTAGGGATGGTTTCCGCCACTCTATGGGGGTAGATTTTGAGCATCGCATCGGAACTAATGCAGTTACTCACTTTTTCCAAAAAAAACTGGGCATCGTAATATTATTTTGCAATTACTGCATTTTTTAAAGTTTCCTGTTGTATGAGGGGTAGTTTTCACCCACTCATGGGGGTGGTTTTCAATGGAAAGTAGTGTTAACTCTGTATTTCTGCGTTATAATATACTTGAATGTTTATATTTAATTAGAATTATTGAGATTTATGACTATTCGTGAAGCGTTAAGTCATTTTTACCCTGTTTAGGAATTTTGGGGTGTCCGATTTTGTTTGACCTCGGATTCGGATTCAGCGTCGAAAATTACATAGGGATATAGTTGTCTTGATAGCAGTTCCATTTTTTTTGTGGGGCTGTGTAGTCATTGGTATCACTAAGGTCCGGGAAAGTATGCTGTCACGCAGAGCCGGCACTATACAACTCTATGACAATTAAAGCATAAACTGTATTTTTTTAAGAGAAAATATCTTGCCCATGTATACCCACGCGACATTCCGTGCGTAGAATGTTATCCTGAACGAAGTCTTCGCGAGAACCCGGGACTTCGTAATACACTTTCTCCGTAAGACGGTGAGTTAGTCACTCGTGAATTCGTGTACTGTATTTACATATTACCCGACTTTGTGTGGATTTCTGCAATAATGGCACAGCCGTTGCAATATCTGTGAATTGACTTAAAAAGATTATTGTAAATTACAAAGATTTTACAATAGATGTTTCGCATATTTTATGTATTCCTTGCAATCGTCGATATACCGGGTGTCCCAATATTCCGTGTACAACAAGCTACCACATGCTCCTGACGTCAAAATAAGTGGACTTAACTAAATTTACCTATATACCAAGTTGTCTCGTTTAGCCGCTAGAAGCCGTCAAAGTTGACATACAATTTTAGATTTTTGCCAATAACTTAGAAACGCCCTGTATGAACTTAATGAAATTTGGTGTGCTAGTATGTTCCGAAGGTGGCACATTTTGACATTTGAATCGCAGTTATTCCATTAACAGGGTGCGAAAACTACCCCTACCCTTAAAGTAACCTGCCCGTATTTTTTTTGGTGGCGGTGATACCGCTTCATCTAAATTGTTATCATAAAGATAAGCAATTTTTTAACAAATTTTCTCTCTTGTAAAATTTTTGTATTCCTTACCGTTTTCGCTGAATTCATGTTTTATTACATCATTGTCGATTCTAATACGATTTAATTGATTTCACTTTATAATTGATTTTAGGACGAAAGCGAAATAAACAAACTTAAATAATCATTTATTGAGACTTAATTAGGTGTTCAAAATTACCTCCGTTTTCATTAATACAGAAATTAATCCTACGTAAGAAATTAAAGTGTACTCTTCCAGGGTTTCCTCGTTCTGCAATTCTTGAATGGCATTTTGAATTCTGTTCCACAATTTTTCCTCGTTCTCAATACTCATAGAGTAAACTTTCTGTTTTAACTCACCCCAAATGAAGAAATCGCAAGGATTCAAATCTGGTGAATGTGGTGACCATGAAATGGGAGCATCGTTTCCTCTGCCAATCCGCCTACCTGGGAATTGATGATTTAAATATTCTCTTACAATACGTGCAAAGTGTGGTGGGGCACCGTCGTGCATAAAGTACATTTATTGCGTAAATTTAATGGTAAATCGTCGAAGAGATCCGGCAGAATATTCTGCAAAAAATCTAAATAACTGTTGCCGTCGAGGCGACTTGGCAACCTAATCGGACCAATCAAAGAGTTATTGATAAATCCCATCCACACGTTTATACTAAATTCGCGTTGAAAAGATTTTGCTCTAATGGCATGGGGATTTCTGCATAAACATCATCTGCATAAACATGTTGATTATGCAAATTTGTTATTCCACGTCTTGTGAAACATGATTCGTCCGTAAACAAAATTTTCTTGTGGAATCCAGTCGCGGTATTGTTGAATAATCTGTGAAAATTGAAGATGAGGGGCAAGATCTTGAGGTATTAGTTCTTGAACTGGTTGAATGTGAAAAGGACGAATCAGTTGTTCAGTGAGAACTCTGTTTATTGTACTTTTTGAAACACAGACTTGCCTCTCCAATAATCTGACACTGGGGTCCGGGTTTTCATCTACTCGCTCCAGAATTTCTTCTTCTACAAGGATTGTTCGAACTTGACGAGGCCGTCCGGCATTACGTTTATTCACCAGAATAATGACACTAATAACAAATTTCAGATTGTAGCATTTGTTTCACCTGGTAACTTGGCCAACTAGTAATTGTTATTTGGATTTATCAAAGGTGACATCAGATCTTTGTATCGAACACCTAATTAAATTTAAACAGATTTCTTCATTTGGGGTGAGTTAACACAGAAAGTTTACTCTGTGAGTATTGGAGAACGAGGAACAATTGTGGAACAGAATTCAAAATGCCGTTCAAGAATTGCAGAACGAGGAATCCCTGAGAAGAGTGCATTCTTCCAAGTTCATTTCTTAATAGGATTAAAAAATGAAGGATGAATTAATGAATTAATTTCTTAATGAAAATGGGGGTCATTTTGAACACCTAAATAAGTCTCAATAAATGATATTTGTTTATTTCGCTTTTGTCCTAAAATCAATTTTAAAGTGAAATCAATGAAATCGTATTAGAATCGACAATGATGTAATAAAACATGAATTCAGCGAAAACGGAAAGGAATACAAAAATTTTACAAGAGAAAATTTGTTAAAAAAATTGCTTATCTTTATGATAACAATTTAGATGAAGCGGTATCGCCCCCACCAAAAAAATACGAGCAGGTTACTTTAAGGGTAGGGGTAGTTTTCGAACCCTGTTAATGGAATAACTTCGATTCAAATGTCAAAATGTGCCATCTGTCGGAACATACCACACCAAAATTAAGTTCATACAAGACGTTACTAAGTTAGTGGCAAAAATTAAAAGGGGGAATGCGGTTGCCGTTGCCAGTAGTGACTTTTTTTTTTGGCTTTTTTGTTTAATCTGCAGCGATCGCCCCCCCCCCCCAAACGGCCAAGTAAAAACCGAAATACTGGGGAATGCTGTTGCCGTTGGCTTGTGACCTTTTTTTTTTTTGGCTTTTTTTGTTTTATCTGCAGCGATCGCCCCCCCCCCCCCCCCCCAAAGGGGTCAAGTAAACACCAAAATACTCTGGGGCTTTCGGTTGCCGTTGCCGTTGCCGTTGCCGTTGCCTCTTTTTGACTTTTTTGTTTAATCTTCATTGAGCGCCTCGCCGCGTTAATCCTCGCTTTAAAATAGTATCATCATATTACACAATTAATATCCCTATTCTATTAACCTATTAATAATGCAACCTAAACTGATTAAATCTAACTAAAACCAAACAAAATTGAAAAGAACCCTTTGTCAAAGCGTATTTCTGACAAAAATCTAAAATGGCTGTAGTTTCACCCCAAATGAGATTTTTTTGCATCTTGTGTAAGGTTATTTCAATACTGATCCGTACTTTTTTAGACAGTTTTTTCCAAATGTGCGCACAAAAGTCTAATTTGACCGGGCTATAATTATTTTACGTGGCAACTTTAACCCGGTTATCGATTGTCGTAATCTATTCATAAGTTTGCCTTTTGTCCTTTCGCAAATTTCGTAACGTTTATTAAAAAGCGTGAAATATTAATAGCGCCACATCACTCAAGGGAGCTACAAGGACAAAAACAATGCCGTAGCTTCGAGGTGAAAGTTTACGAATTGTTCCGTATTAATCACTCTTTATTGTTGCAGGCCGTAAATGAAGGTGTTGGTAGGTTTTGTTAGTTGAGCCAGGATTCCGGGGAAGAATGTGGGAATTATAGCCTCAAAAAACAATGTTCGGGATTATCTGCAGTCAACGTTTCTAGTATAATAAATACGCAGAGAAAAAGAATCCCTGAATGTTTAAATACCAAAGACATACGAGGTGTGGCAATTAAATAACCGAACTGATGCTGCTACCAAGCGTTGCGATCGTGCCGAGACAAGTTTGAAAAGAACTAGTTTGGTGATACTTTCTCCACCCTGAGCTCGCTGGACAAGCCAGTGGGTCGCTCAGTTTGACTGTAGCAGTCAAATGAATTAGTCTACGGACCAGTGACGCGTCGAAAAAAATGTTAAGTGTTCAGATGGAGCAACGGGTTAATCTCAAGTTTCTTGTTAAACTGGGGAAAACTTTTACAGAAGCTTATGCAATGTTAAAAGAAGTGTATGGGAATGAATGTTTATCCCTCACACAAGTTTTTAAATGGTTTAACCCTTCCAGGGGCAGTGGGACATATATGTCCCACCTATGTTTTACTCGTTTTTTCATATTTCTGACACTTTGCCCTATCTATAGGTACAAAAGTATTTTTTAGACTCTTGGGTACCTAATTTATGAAATTTTGGCGTAAAATTGCAATAATTAATTTATTTAAATATTTGTTATGAATAATTAACATGAAAAAATGCTGTTTTTTTCATTGAAAAATCAGTTTCTCGGTAACGCATATGGTTACAGCTCTGAAAATTGTTTTACGTATTCTCCATATATAGGTTTATAACATTTTTTTTTCAAAATTTTTCGTTGCTCAGTTTTTTTTTTTTTAAATCTTAAAATTGCAAAAATCTCAAAATTTTCGGGTTTTTGTTTTTTTTTTTAATTTTTTTTATTATTTATTTATAATTATTATAAATTATAACCGTCCAAATTAAAATGTTAATTTAATTACATAATTATAAAATATATTGATGTTAAATTTGTAATAACTGTTTATAAAAACTGTATGACTCTTGTATCATGTTAGATATAAATATGTTGGTGCTGTCACAAGCACAAGAGCTGCAGTAAAAAAAAATATTTTTTTATTATTATAGTTTTTCTTCATTATTTTTAAATTATTTTCATAAAATATTATTTCCTGTCAAAATTTTGTCCGCCATATTGGATCCGCCATTTTGAATTTTAAAAATCTGACTTCGGATTCGTAAATCAGCGACCCCAAAAACCAATGTAAACAAAGTTTGGTCCTGATCCATTATTTTTTGAAAATTTTGTCCGCCATAATGGACCGGCCATTTTGAATTTTGACAATCTAATTTCGGATCAGCGACCCCAAAAACCCTAGTAGTCACTCTTATTTTTATAATAAATGTTAAGGAAAAATGTGTCCCTGAAAGGGTTAAACGGTTTAAAGAGAGACGTGAAATGATCGAAGACGATCCGCGCCCCGGACGGCTCTCAACGTCAAAAATGGACGAAAACATTGAAAAAATTGGTAAACTAATCCGCGAGAATCGTCGTCTAAGCATCCGAGGGCTTGCTGAAATACCATTAATCGACAAAGAATGTGTTCGCCAGATTTTGCATGAATCGTGCAATAAGCGCAAATATGGTGCCGAAACTCTCCCGAGCAAAAGGAATCAAGAAAAAACATTTGCGCTGACATTCTAAACAACATTGACACTGATCCAGGCTTGTTAGACACGGTGATTACTTGTGATTAATAGTGTTTTTTTTTTACTTACGACCCCGAAACAAAGCGTGAAAGCGGTTAAAGCAAAAGCGACGGAGGTTCTGAACCAGCTGACGGAACCGGACTTCCAGCAGTGCTTTCAACAATGGAAAAGTCGTTTGGAGTGATGTAGAGATCGCCAAGGGGAGTACATTGAAGGCGAACAATTTGCTACTGTAATTGGTAACGAATAAAAATGTGTTATGACAGCAGTTCAGTTATTTAACAGCCACACCTCGTACTTTGCCCATGTGTGATAATGCGTAAAACTTAACTTGAACTAAAAACTTTGTCAATCAATTTTATTATCGATATAGTGTTATATCTTATGACTACTACTAATTTTGGTAATATACGAGTTTATTATGATCCCGGGATTTTAATTCCCTAACTAGAACTAACTTTTTTTTTTTATGTAGGGCCCGTCAATGAAAAAATTATTTAGGTAAATTTTAGAAGTGTCCAACCCCACTGAAAGTCACTTTGTCGTTCATCAAATGATACACGCATGGTCATGTAAGTTATACCGCCTTTCTCTAAAATTATCCATTGTCTGATGATCGAATGACATCAAAAGATAAAATTTATTGGAATCCAAATATTTCACTTTATATTAGGGTTCAACATAAACCCGTTTTAATCTAGTATCATCGCTCGTTGTGTACATTAAAGCTGAATATGCCCCGAGAGTAGATAATTTATTTCCACATTGTTGGCATTACGGGAGTATAACTCATTTCGTTTATTGTCCGCCTAACGCAGCTGGTTCCGATTTCTAACAATGGAAGGTTTCCTTTCGTCCGTCAGACACGCTTATTGAAAAATAATTAAGCTGTTTCATTACAGCGCTGAAAAATAATTAACGATTTTTAAGCTGTGTATGCAGTGCTCGTGATATTTTTAGCCATATTGAAAACACATGGGACCCACTTCACTTTTATATTATACACCTTTCAGAAAGTATTTATAGTGAAAAAACCGTCACAAAGTTTGCGAAAATTTTTCAAAAACCTGAGCACTTCCTGTGGGATATTTATTTTTTTCAACTAGAAACAAATATGGACTTACAAAATTTTCAAAAGTATGGCCATTTTAATTTAATTTTAAGGCTTTTTTTCCCAAAATTAAATGGCCATAACTTTTTGAAACAAAAATTACAACGAAAAAGTCTTATTTTTCTAGATTATGAAAAAAATACTAATCCCAACTACTGAGAACAGGATTCCAGTTTTGAATTTTTTCGCAAACTTTACTTTTTTACTATAAATCCTTTCTGTAGGGAGTACCTAGTGAAGTTCCCTTTTTAAGGTATCTGAAATATCACGCACCGCCAGATGGGCTATTGCCTCTGCAAGGCAACTGAATAAAGTCCGATTCCAAATTAAGTGCGCACCACTGGTAACCGTTATTACGAGGTCTGGCTATTAAATAACGAGACTGCTTATGAAAAAGAGTTTTATTTTAAAAATTATTCTACAATCGAATGCTCCCCGGCAATGTACTCCCCTCTCCTTGCTACACACCGTTCCATTGGTCAAAGCAATCCTGTAAATCTTCTCTTGTAAGAGCATTTAGGAGCTCCGCCGATTTTTGCTTCACCTCTTCCATTGACTCGAACCGGGTTCCTTTTAAGGCAGACTTGATCTTCGGAAAGAGGAAAAAGTCACAGGCCGCTAAATCAGGCGAGTACGGCGTGGGTTCAAGCACTGGAGTGCCTGTAACGGCTAAATAATGATTCACAGATAGGGCGTTATGGGCAGGCGCGTTTTCCTGGTGCAGATCCACGACTTGTTTCCACAACTCCGGCCGTTTCTTACGAACTCGCTCTCGCAGTGTTGCCAAAACTTTCAAATAGTAAGTTTGGTTTACAGTTTGACCCTCTGGAACACATTCAGTCATCATCACAATGCCATTGATATCGAAAAACACGATTAGCATGGCTTTAAATTTTGATTTCTTTGTTTTTTTTCATTCTTGGCGATGCAGGAGTTTTCCAGTGCATAGATTGCAGCTTAGTTTCAACATTGTATTGGAATATCCAGGTTTCGTCGCAAGTTATGATGTTTTCCATCAATTCAGACTCTTCATCTAACCTCTCAAGAAAATCTGAGCAGATCTGTTGACGGATGAGCTTTTGATCAGGGGTCAAAATTTTTGGGACCAACTTCGCACAGACTTTCTTCATGTTCAATTCGTCATGTAATTTTTTTCTGACAGTTTCTTTATCGGCGTTTACAGTGTCAGCAATGATCCAATGCTCATACGACGATCTCCGCGCACAATTTCATGGATTTTGGTCACTGTTTGCGGAGTTGAAACAGAGATAGGTCGACCTGGACGTTGGTCATCTTCGGTCCTCTCTCGGCCTTCAGAAAACCGTCTATGCCATTCGAAAACACGCGCACGAGAGAATTCTCATCATAAGCATATTTTAACAACTTATAGCACTCAGTCGGATTTTTTTTTTTTTTTAATTTAACGAAAAATTTCACATTGATCCGTTGCTCGTGTTTTTCGTCACACATTGTTATCGCGGCACTAGAAAAAAAACATGTTTGTTTCTAACCTCTATAGAAAAAATACTACTACAGCGACAAAAGCGTGTTTTCGTACTGGAATAGTAGACATTTCCAGCTATCCAACGCTGTATTCGTTGTATATATCAACAGTAGATATAAAATGGAGGATTCAAGATAGCGGATGTCAACTTATGGTACTTCAACTATTGCTGAGCAAAATTTTTATTTTTCCAAATTTAAATTTTTTTCTGATCACAGTTTTTGGAGTTGCTGAATCTGGAATCAGATTTTTTAAACTTCAAGATGGCCGATATAAAATGGCAGATCTAATATGGCGGAAGAAAATTAAAGATATGTGCGAATCTGAAAAGCTATATGTAAGGGTTTATGAGGTCACTGATAACAAATCTAAAAACAGATTTTGAAAATCCAAAATGGCGGATGCAATACGGGAGTAAAAAAACTAAAAATGAAATGTGCGAACTTGGCTTGGCGAACTTAAAAAGCATACCTAATACGAGTATATAAGTAGTTGTTTTGGAAGTCGCTGATTACAAATATAAAATCATATTTTGAAAATTCAAAGTGGTAGATCCAATACGGCAGACGAAAGTGAAAAATTTCTTGAGTATTATATATAACATTTATTCGAACATTAAAAATTGAAAGTTTCGCTCAAATGAAAAAAAAACTTAAAATTTTACCCCCAACCCCTATTATCGCCTTTAGGTGGTGGTATATAAAAAAAATCGGAATAGATTCAGTGACTCAAAAATTTTTTATATATTTACTAAATATTGTATAATTTCGTAAATTACACTACCCTGCAAAATTGTGTGCCCCTAGACAATGAATGGTCGTTTCCAAAGTAATTTTTCCCTTTAATTAATTCCCCCCTAAATATTGACTTGTTATTGATTTTTTTAATATTTTTTACGTTTCGTAATAAAATTTTTAATATACACGTGTCCCTAAAGAGTTTTTAGGTATAGTGAAAATCACGAACAAGAAAATTTCAAAATGTGAGATCTCGGCGGAAAAAAAAAATATTTGAGCAAACTCGACGGCATTTGAAAGAGGAAGACTTGTACTTTAAGATTTGTACATAATTTTTAGGGAAAAAAATCGCGGTGCTACATAACCTCAAATATGTCAAAAAAGACGTTTTTTGCACATTTAGGTTAGGATATCTCAAAAACCTCACGTGACCTGAATTCTGATCCCGGATTTGTCTTCAGCGGGAAAAAATACTTCAACAACTATTCATTGTCCAGGGGCAATATCAGGGCAAATCAGGGCAAATGCAGGGTAGTAGTTTTGGTACGAACAATGACAAAAACTGTACCAGTGAACCGGTCAATTCAAATATTCAGTTCAATTTATAAAAACTCAAACACAGATTGGAGCAACTTTTTTACAATTTCCTACATTTTCGTATCATAGCCATTATCTCACACAACTCAAGGCACATGGTAATGTAACAACTTTCCAAGAGGCCCAACGGAATAACCGATCTCCTTTATATCAATTCGGAATTAATGGTGTAGAATCTCAAAGGCCGATTAATAAATTATTCAGCTCGTAATTATGTTTATGAATCCCTACAAGATTGCCCGGTATGCAAGATCAAGTTATATGGAGAGGAAAATAGGTCATATTGGATCGATGCTTAGACGAAAATCTCCGGTAAGAGCATTTAGTTTCCACGTACGTAGGGAATTTGCAGGGCTTCGCCGACGCGGCCCGCCTCCCTTAAAGAAAATTGGCTATATGAAACTGAATATTATATTTTAGGTGCAACTCCGACCTGTCGACGTAGTCGCATTAATCTTCTAGAGTATATTATCCTTATTCGGCTGCGCAGTTATTACGTGCATTATATATTTGCTCCTGTCGTAATATGGGCCCTTTAATGTTGATATTGCAAGATTCAACATATTCCATTTGGCAATAAAAGTCGGAAAACGGAGTCTACATAAGGTTGAATCGTATCGCAAATGATAATACGAGGTGTAGCTATTAAATAACCGAACTACTGTCATAACACTTTTTATTCGTTACCAATTACAGTAGCAACAATCATGCGCCTTCAATGTACTCCACCTGGCGATCACTACACCGCTCCATACGACCTCCTCCTTTTTCATTGTTGGAAGCAGTGCTGGAGGTCCGCTTCTGTCAGCTGGTTCAGAACCTCCGTCGCTTTTGCTTTAACTGCTTCCATACTTTCGAATCTCGTCCCCTGCAGCGCCGATATCACATTGGGAAATAAAAAGGCACAGGGGGCAAGGTCTGGCGAGTATGGTGGATGTTCCAACACAGCAATGCCGTATTTTGCAAAAAACATCTATGCAGACAAAGCAGAATGGACCAATGCATTGTCTTGGTGAATCTTCCATGATTTGGTCTTCCACAAATCAGGTCTTCGTCTTCTCACACATTCACGAAGGGCCGTCAGAACTTCTATATAATAATGTTGATTGACCGTTTGACCCTCAGGGATCCAGTGAACGTAAACAATGCCTCGAATGTTAAAAAAGATGATCATCATCGCTTTGAATTTGAATCTGCTCATCCTGGCTTTTTTTTGCCTTGGCGAATTCGGGCTCTTCCAATGCATGGATTGGCCCTTTAAACCATTCAAAAACTTGTGTGCGGGATAAACATTCATTCCCGTACACTTCTTTTAACACTGCATAAGCTTCTGTAAACGTTTTCCCCAGTTTAACAAGAAACTTGAGATTAACCCGTTGCTCTATCTGAACACTTGGCATTTTTTCGACCCGTCACTGGTGCGTAGACTAATTCAAACGACTGCCACAGTCAAATTGAGCGACCCACTGGCTTGTCCAGCGAGCTCAGGGTGGGGAAAGTATCACCTGACACAGTTCTGTTCAAACTTGTAGCGACACGTAGCGCGTTGGTAGCAGCATCAGTTCAGTTATTTAATAGCCACACCTCGTATATTCAGTTCGCAGATTGTGTATTGAACTAGAAAGCTCAAACTGCCACCCAAATTATAATGATCCTGAAATATTTCAAATAAAAACATTCACGATTACTTAATAATAAAGTGTTTCAAAAATGCAGGAAGATTTTTGACCTGAAATAATTTTAGAAGACTTTCCAGCTGCTGCATGGAAAGTACTTACTTTTATTATACTTACATACATACAGGGTGTTTATTTTTATTTAGGTAAAATGTATATTATCCTCAATATAATAGATTATACTTTTTTTAAAAGCATCATAAACTGTTTTTTTCTAACCATACTGCAGTATGGTTAGAAAAGCCAAGATACAGCCTCATAACCTCCTACTCGTAATCCGTCATGTTATTGACGGAATATACGAGAGATAAACATATGAGAGATCTGACAAATGAGAGATCAAAAAGACGGGAGTAAAAATGTGTTAATAATGTATGTCCATACTCGGGATGGGCACATTTTTAAAAACATCGATGTTAACATCGATGTTCAACATCGGTACCTACTATCGATGGTAGTAAGAACATCGGCTAGAAAACATCGATGTTGTGAAACATCGATGTTTCAAAATAATATATACCGGGTGTAACAGGATCATGGTACACCCCACTTTTCTCCTTTAGTTTTCAAGATAATTGATTGAAATTTGGGATATCCTATATACATAATAAGCGACACTATCTGACATACAAGTGATTTTTTTTCCACTTCCGGTTTCGCCGGATGTGTTACTAACTTTCGATTTTTAAATAGATACGTATTACTTATCGATGTTTCGATGTTTACAAGTAACATCGATGTTGAAAATATAACATCGAAATTAAAACATCGATGTTTTAAACGATGTTCAGTGGAAAACATCGATATTTCAGAAACATCGATGTTAGGTGTCCATACCTATTGTTTGCGTCATTCAGAAACACCGACTGTCATTGCTTGAGCGTATGTCACTACGAGCAGTAGTCTTTCTGCATTTATAACCGTCAAACGTGAGCAATTTGACCCTGTACATTTGGTTGTAGAAAAAAAAGATCGTTCCACATCTACTGAAGTTAAAGATGCAAATTCAAAATAGTTCACATGGACAGAGGACGATACAACACACACATTATTTTCACGAATTTCGCACAATTGTTTGTATCACTAAGAGTTTTTTTGTTGCCACTAATATCAATACATTATTATTTTTTACATCTACAGTGTGTTACTACTACTTCTATACTTCTAGCCGCTGTTTGCAAAACCAGTTTATTAGCTATCAATATCGGGGGCATTAACGACTTTATTACCGCAAAATCTGTTGTTTCGCCCACTGTCAGCCACACATTTTATTACGTATGTCTTCTTTGATATTTCTCATGACACGTTGATATGTCTTCTGTAAATATGTTTTATGCAATGTATGACAACTAGGCAATGGAAAATCGGATACATATTTGGTAAAAAAACGTCTAAAGTATATATTGTCGACCACCTTCCAAGCAAGGCTACATTCGCAAAACATTGTGCGCAAATCGGACCAAAATTCCGCTTTTCTAACCGTACCAGGTATATTTTTTTGATGGCTATTCGAATATAAATGTCTTTTACTCTTGGCGATCACAAATATCGACGATTGCAAGGAATACATAAAATATATGATCCGTCTATTGTAAAATCCTTGTAATTTTCAATCAGCCTTTTAAGTCTAATCATAAAATGGTAACGACTGTGCCATTAGTGCAGAAATCCACACAAAACCAGGTAATAGATATATAAATACAGTACACGAATTCACGAGTGACTAACTCGCGACAAAAAATTGTTTTTAATGCGGCGGTCGACCCGTTTACACCGCCGGCAGGTAGAACACTATCGGAATAGCGCACCGTAATACGGAGAAAGTGTATTACAGAGTCCTGGATTCCCACGAAGCCTTCGTTCAGGATAACATTCTACTCACGGAGTGACGTGGGTATATACAGTGGTGGCCATAAAAATAGAGCCACCAGTATGTTTGTAAATAAAATATGTAATCTAGACAGATGTGTTCATTACACAGTAGCTCCATCTATTTACCAATATGCGATAATAAATGCCGCGTGCAAAATGCCGAAGATTACCACTAGAGTTCCTTCCGGCTAGCTAGGGGAACCACCAGACTCTGTCGCCTATCATTTGCATGTGGCCATAATAATAGAGCCAGGTAAATAGCGGTGCGTTTGTTGGCATTAAATTAGTTCTTAAAAATCAGTTCGTGTGATATAGTGATTTATAGACAAACTACAATAAAATTGTGTAAAAGTTTTAAGAAAAATGGACCGGAGTGTTCATTGCACTGTCAGTGAAAGAGCACAAATTTTAATGCTACACAATCAGAGAAAATCACAGCGGGAAATTGCGAAAGAGGTAGGCTGCTCACGAAAATGCTCGAAAATGGTAGAAAATGCCTTGAAATATAAAGACCGAAAAGAAACTCGTGGACCCAAACGGAAAACAACACCTCAGACCGATAGACATATTGCTCGAATTAGTAAAGGTGATCCATTTAAGTCTTCAAATGAAATTAAAAGTGAATTGAACCTTAAAATAAGTGCACGTACAATACGTAGACGATTGCAGGAATATAATTTAAATAGTAGAGCTGCAAGGAAAGTTCCTATATTAACTTCAAAAAATAGAAAACAGCGATTGCAGTTTGCAAGAGATCATGTTAACTGGTGTGGACCAGAAGGCATAAGAAAATGGCATAATATACTGTGGTCCGACGAAACCAAAATTAATTTAATAGGGTCAGATGGTAGACATTATGTGAGAAGGCCACCAAAAACAGAATTATTACCCAAGTATACCAGAAAGACCGTAAAGCATGGGGGCGGTAACATTAAGTTATGGGGCGATTTCTCCTGGTACGGAATAGGGCCACTTTATTGGATCAAGGGAACCATGGATCAGAACGAATATGGCAGCATTCTTGAACATGTAATGCTGCCTTTCGCCGAGGAAAATATGCCACTTTTATAGACATTCCAAAATGACAACGATCCGAAACACACTTCTAAGAAGGCAAAAAAGTTTTTCCAGGATTATAATGTGTCTGTGTTGCCATGGCCCTCCCAATCACCGGATTTAAATCCGATAGAAAACTTATGGAGGGACCTCAAAAATGCTGTTGGTAAACATAAAACACGCACTCAATCGGAATTGTGGGACGTTATCCAAAGAGAATGGGCATCCATACCAATTGAAAAGTGTCGTAAGCTTGTTGATTCTATACCAAGGCGCTGTGAGGCTGTAATTAAAAATCGTGGTCAAGCTACAAAATATTAGTAGTATAGAACTGTTTTTGATCAAAACTGTTGTCTGTATTTATTTTATGTTGCTGAAAATACTTTAGTTTTGTAATGGCTCTATTTTTATGACCAATACATTTTGTCTTGTTTTTTTTTAACAAGTTTTCACATCTAATATCACTAATCTGTAAAAATATTTAATAGTTCTTTGCAGTTTGGTACCTTTTATAACTAGTTTTGTAATTTTTTCCGTGGTGGCTGTATTTTTATGGCCACCACTGTATAACTTGACAAAAAATTGTACCTAACCACATCCTAAAAAAAGTCGGCCTAATCTGTTTTTGGGAGGGGGGGGGGGGTAGAGGTCAAGAAATTTCTGTTTTTACATTGTACACTCATTTTAGGGTCACTGTATTTTTCTCAAAATTTTATCTTCATAAACACATCAACTAAAGGTATGGTCTATATCTAATCCATTTTTTTACCAGAACGGATTCACGTCGCGATATTTCTGAACTAAAACCTTGAGAAATTTTATCGCCTAACAAAATCCCGCGTCATTATCTTACGCCATAAAAGAAAAAAAAAAACATCCATTCATTTCCTGTCAACCGCTACAATGTGTAAAATATTACGCGCAAAGCGAAAAGCTCGCATTAAAAACTTTAAACCGCGCTCGAAAATTATACCGCAACCTCTGTCGCGTAAACACCCACCCTCTTTCGTAGCACAGCTTTTGGGACACGCCAGACAAAGGACGAATGTTGCCCTAGGCGTAATTTGTCCCAAGTTTTAATTAAACGACACCCAGTTGTGTAAATCATTAGGTTCCAGCGCTTGAGCGATAAAAAGGAAACAAAATGTTGGAACTGTGATATTCTTAGATTGAATGATCTATGAGTTTGATGATAATTACACTACCCTGCAAAATTTTGAAAATGGTGTGCCCCTGGACAATGAATTTGTTGTTTTGGCAGAACGAAGAAGTTGTTTCCGAAGTAATTTTTCCCACTGAAAACAAATCCGCTGGAAACAAATTGCTCTATCCCGCCAGGTTATTGAGGTATTCTTACGTAAAACTGCAAAGAACACTGCTTTTTGATATATTTGAGGTTATGTAACACCGCGATTTTTTTTCTCAAAAAAACATGTCTGGGACAAGTCTTCCTCTTTCAAATGCCGTCGAGTTTGCTCGAATATCTTTTTTTTCGCCGAGATATCTCATTTTGAAATTTTAGGGATATGTGTAATGCAAGATTGTTTTTTTTTTTATTAAGAAACGTAAAAAATATTTAAAAATCAATAAGAAGTTTTTGCACACGAATATCCCAAAAATACTACTTATTTTCCGAATTTTCATGGTCGCCATATTGAATTTTTCATTAAAAGAAATGAAAATATAACATCAAATTTGACTTCAGCTATTTCGAAAACATAGAAAATATATCGTAATTTCCCATTTTCGTCGCCATATTGCTTCCGCCATAAGGAATATAATTGTTATTAACCTTTATTTTTATTTTTGTTACTATAAATTTCTAGCATTCAAAATAATCTAAATAAAGACGTAATTATTTCATAAAAAAAGATCATGAAAGTTACACAGAAGCTATTGTAACTTTAGTCAACTCAGGTCGGCCATATTGAATTTTCTTCGAAAAATTTGGAAAATCTGACCTTAGATTCTGAACGAGCAGATCTTTTGATATAAGAAAATACTGACTTGTTATTGATTTTTAAATATTTTTATATATATATATAAAATTTATTTTTAAATATATGTTTTCTTTCGTTTTCTTAATAGAAAGAATCTTTTCGTTTCTTAATAGAAAAAAAAAAACAATCTTTTGATGTTCACTGTCCCTAATGGGTTATCAGGTATAATGAAAATCACAAACATGAAAATTTCAAAATGCGATATCTCGGCGCAAAAAAAAAAAATATTTGAAATTATATCTAATCTATGTAAATAATTTTAAAATTTGTTAGTCTGGCGGCTCTTTCTGATTGTCTATCGGGTGTCAAAAACAAGGAAATTTTTTTCCAAAAACAATAATAGCGATTTCGAGCTATACCTCAAATGCTTCTGTACATAACGTAGCCACAAAAAAAAAGTTGTTTGAATCCGGGGTCTAAGTAATATTTTTTAAGTTGCTGAACACGATGGTAACTTCATTTTTTCCCTACACGTCAGGATTTTCCGATTTTCCGATTTTCCGGAAAATCTCCCCATTTTCGGACCGTAAGGTACACTAAATGGATTCTCTAAGTCTAGGTACATTAGTTTTATGTTTTTTGGGTTACTGAACACGATGGTGACTTCAGTTTTCTCCCTACACGTCAGTATTTTCCGATTTTTCTGGATATTCCCCTCATTTTACGACCCTAAAGTACCCTCAATTACTTATCTATGTCTAGGTACTGTAGTCTTTTATTTTTCGGGCCGCTGAATACTATGGTAACATTAGTTTTCTCCCTACACGTCAGGATTTTCCGACTTTCCGGAAAATGACCCCATTTTCCGGCCGTAAAGTATCCTGAATGGCTTAACTAAGTCTAGGCACACGAATCCCATATTCTTTGGGTCGCTGAATACAATGATTAAAAACTTGTCCTTGATCTTCGCCGCTGACAGGTTCCCAAAGCCTTGTAGATATTTGCTGCTTACGATTTACACGAAATCATCAGTTCCTCACCTCAGTTAACGTTTTCTCAGTTAGTGGTACCTTCTATTTGAACAACATCCTGAAGAGTCAACTACTGAAGTGAGGTGAGGTAACTCATCTCAGTTAATTTTTTCCTCAGTGCGTGCCAAATCGTAAGCAGCTATTGAAAGCATTTCCCTTCTTTATCCAAATCGTTCACAAATTGTTTCATGATTCCTAGTTTTATGTGTAACTGAGTGAGAAGAACTTTCTGGAGACCAATTAATGGTTCTTCAACTACATTATTTTCACCAACAAGATATTCTCTACTCGGCCATTACATTTGCACGTTATAGTTATCCTAGTTACATCAAGCTACACTACGATGGTATTTCAGTTATCTTCATACACGACAAAATTCTCCGATTAGGTCCTGTCGAGACTGATTACGATGAAGGATACAATATTTCAGGATCACAAAAATAATAAAAAACGTTATACACTTGAACATTACTATTTTATACATGATCAAACACAACGCCTCGAGTTTTACCTTTCATAATGCTTCCGAATGGTCGAGAAGAGAATCTTTTGTGGCTGGCGAAAAAACTGTAGTTGAAGAGCCATTGATTCATCCCCAGGTAGTTCTTATTCCTCTTTTACACACAAAACTAGGTCTCATGAAACAATTTGTGAAGGCTTTGGATAAAGAAGGAGAATTTGAATTGGCAAAGCAAATTTGATATCGTATCAGCGACGGCGATCAAAGAAGGAGTTTTTAATGGACCACAAATTCGGCTATTCTTGAGGGACCCAAGTTTTATCCTGCTGATGAAAAGGAAAAGAAAGCCTGAGTAGTTTTACCGAAGTAGTCGAGGGATGTCTGGGAAACAAAAGGTATAGGTATATATATGTAGGTACAACTACAACAGATTAGTAGTAGATCTGGTAAGAACCTTTAAAAATATAGGTTGTCTGATGAGATTAAAGCTCAATTTTCTACTCATATTTGGATTACTTTTCAGAAAATCTCACAGTGAGGTACAAGAAGAGCGGTTTCATCAGGATTTCAAGGAGACGAAAAAACGGTATCAGGGTCGCTGGGATGAACATATGATGGCTCATTATTGCTGGAATATCAAGAGGTATCTGATAGGTCAGTGCACTTCCAAAAGCCCGCCTTTGCGGAGATCCTTTGAAACAAACAGGGTACGATACAGGAAGGAGAAATAAGGACATGTAATTAAACTCGCCATCCTATTCAGCGACAAATATGGGATTAGTGTACCTAGACTTAGATGAGACATTCAAGGTAATTAGGGCCGGTAAATTAGAGGATTTTCCGGAAAATCTGAAAATCCAGCTATGTTGAAAGAAAACTGATATCGCCATCTTATTCAGTTCATTTCAATACCGTATACAGGGTATCCAGCACAAATAAACATATTTTCAAAAAAAATTATTTTGTATGACTCGGTACGCTTCATACTCAGCTTTATTGATACAAATTTGGTATGGTAAAATTACATCATTGTGAAGAAAAACTGTCACGTAAATATGGCTAATATTCTTTGATTCTCACGGAGCAAATTGTGTATAAAATTGTGTTGTTTGCAGAGATGGCTGGTGGAATTTGAAATTCTCGCATTTTCGTAAGGAAGCATAGGACCCAATATCATATTTTAGAGGGTGATTACTAGACTTAAGTAGACGGCTAAACAGCAAAAAAAAAAGAAACAAAGAAAAAAATGACAAAATCCTGTCCCACCAGATCTTGGAAAGGGCTTGAAACTGTTTTCGTATTTTTCTTTCACAATTATTACCTAAGTGAACGTTATTTTTGTATTCTTGTGTTATTTTCATTTTGCTTAAAGATAAAGCTATTGTAAATTCTCAAAGACGAAATGTTGAGGTGATATAATAATTAAAATTTCCATAACTCTTACAGGTCTCGAGATTTCGAAAAAATTACAAAGATAAAAATACTTTGTATATACTTAGTGATTATGAAAACAAATATTTAGCCCTAAAACCCCAAAATATTATGTGGTTCTCATGCTTATTCGTCTACTGTACCATTGATTACATTGGTTGAGTAGACTGGCAACGCATTGTATTAATTGCAAAGTAAATGCAAGGTAAGTGCGAGTTAAGAGGTTACACCTATTTGAATTGTCTAAAATTAAACTCCTTTGGGATTTTTTTTTAATGTTTCAATTGAACAATCAAATTAGAATCTTCAGGGTTTATTAAGGGGGCTTTGCCGCTTTTTGGTTTCAAAAAATATTGCAAAAAATTCGATTTTTAAGGTAGAAATTTAAGGTGAAAATCGAACTTTTTTTTTCAAAGTTGCACCAAATCGCGTAAAATTTGAATTTCAAAAAACCCCTATGATAAATACTAACAACAACCCTATATTTTATAAAAATGTTTCATTTTTTTATTTCAGATGAATAGCGTCGTAGAAAAATCTCATTAACATGAGACATGTCCGTCTGAAGTAGCTGGATTGGAACAAGGATCGACGGCCGCCATTTTGGTTTAGAAAATATACTATATACCTGTATCTTTTAATAAAAAAAAATTGTCTCAATCCGTTTTATACTTTCTTCAAAAAATAATTCCCAAAAAACCTTTTTTTCCCAGCGAAAAAGGGGGAAAGCACCCTTAAACATATCAAAAGGTGCACAAAATAATTTTGTATTTAATTTTTTCTTCCAAAATGACGGCAGTACAGACGTCTGAAGCAGCATGTCTTTTTTAGGAGGTCTGCGGCCTTACGAATAAAACTTTTCCATTTGCACCTAGTACAAAAGACATTTTTTTTTCATATTCTATATTAAATTTAGAAGAGAAACACATACGATTATGAAAAAAGTCATATTTCGCAAATTTACGTGAATTTGAACTTTTTTTTGTTTTTTAACAAAAAAAATGACATTTAAACGTTTATAAAAAACGTAATTGTTAATCAATCTTAATAATCGTGTGCACTTCTCTTTAAAATCTATCTAAGAAGCTACAGTTAAAATTTCAAGTCGATCGGATGAAAATTGCAGAAGTTATTTCAGCCGTGTTGAAAAGCATGGTTTTGAGATAATCGCGTTTAAAGTTTTGAAAGGTATAAAGGTTGTGCAGGTATAGACTGACCACTCGATTAAATTTGAGTACACCTGTACCAGCGCCATCAATACTTTGTACGAGTAACCTTTATAAAAGTACTGACTGAGCTAAGTGACTCCAAACTGCTACTATAAATGAGACAAGTGTTCAAAAACGTTTCGGAGCATCAGAAGTTAATTCAGAAATTTAGCACCAAGGGTCATTTAAACATTTTTTGGACCGTGGTTGCTATTAGATATCATTTTTGGGTTGTTTTTACGTCATTTAAGCCAATAAAAAAAAACTCGAAAAAAAAATTCAAATAGGTGTAACCACTGAAGCCTTGTTCGTAGCCCGCTCTATTCAAAATTCTTTAAATCAGTTACACTTATCTTCTGTTCCTTGAGACGAATAAAAGTGTTCGCTCAAAGTGCTGAAGAACTGTTCTTTCGTTTCCATATATCAACGGCACAATTAACATCACCTTATAATGTCAATTTTCATTAATTTCCATCTCTAAATTTAAAAAATGTAATTACCTTAACAGCGACTGAGACCAAGACACTTAACTCGCTTCCAGGAAATAGCTATCTATATAGTATAACCCAGTTTACGGAAAAAACTTCTTGCCTGGCGCGACTTCCCGAATAAGTAGATAATAAATTGCGGTAAAAAAGGTTCTATGGCTCCCTCGGCAACTTTAAATCTAATTATTTTACGTACTTAGCGATCTAATTTCGGCCTTCTAATGAACATTAGCACCTACAGGGAGAGACCCGGGTGTACCCTACTCCCATCCGGCCGCTTGGAAAATGGATGCGATTCAATTACTGTCCAATAAAGTAAGCCTTCAAAAGCATAAACCGACTCGATAAACTAATAGCCCAATTAATAAAAACACTCCACCTTGCATTAATTAGGGCAAATTATTTTTTTTCTAGGACTGTTTGGTATAAGGTGTGAAGTGTGGAACTAAGGTTCCGACCTCGAAATCCGGGGGTTGAACTTTTGGCAGGCGAAAAACCACGAAATGTTCGCATTTTTTTTTTAGTTTTTTGCTTACATCTGAAACGACTCGTGCTACAGAAAATTTTATGTTCCGAAATTAAAGTAGATAAAACTTCCTACAAAATTCATTGGTCAAAGGTAATTGTATGTCATGTGATTCGCATTCTACGGAAGTTTGAAAATCGTGAAATGAAAAATGTAACAGGCGTATACCGGGTGACCACGAGATTACTACCCAGGCTCTAGCTGAGGCACGAAAAAAAGATATCGATTTCAAATTTTGGAAATGTATATCATTGAATGGGATGCAAAACTTAGTTACAAAAACGACTGATCATCACTTCCTGTTTGACCGGAAATGCCCTAAACTTTGTTATTTTATATGGAATACCCTGTACATTATATATTTTTTTTAATTCTACTGAAAAAACTAAGACTAAAACATGTATCATGTCCTATACCTATCTTTGACAGTTTCCGAGAAAATCGCGTTTAAAGATGTCAAATGTGTCATTTATAAAATTCTTTTGAAAGAAAACAAGTGAAGATAGGGACAAACTCATATGATATCTTTAACTTATTTTGGAAGCACTAAAGCCTGATATCATTAAAATTTCGCACTTCCGGCTCAACCGGAAAATACCGGAAGTCATCTTTAGTAGCAATTTACTGCAATAATTTTAATGAAATGCCCTATAACTAATTAGAAATTTGAATTCTACAAACAATTTCGAATCATTCTTATGTACACTTCCCTATACCCAAAGTTCATAGTTTTTGAGATATTTAATGTTTAATGTCAGAATGTCATAGGTATGAACGATGCATAAATAGAAAACGATAGAATCAGTCAATGCATCTATCAGAGGTGCCTAGGAATTTTAATATGGGTAGGCGCTATCACAGGCTTTTGTTTTTAAACGTCAGTTTCTTCATTGTTGCTTAATTTGACAATTAATTCTTACTGTTTACAACGTTTGGTGGTAGTGTTATTACTTCTCTTTTATGGTGGTAGGAGAAGTGAGAAAAAATCACAGGGAAGCAAAAGCTTTATACGGACAACGATATCCAGATCGTGCACAACCACATGATAAATATTTCCCATGGCTTGAACGTCACTTAAAAACCGAAAGAATTGAAGAAGAACCTAACGAGTTTATTGTTAGTGAAGAGGCGGAGATTAATACTCTGGCGTGTATTGAGGTAGATCCGACTACTTCAGTTAGACAAATTGCTGCCAATATTGGAATTGGACGGGAAAGCGTCAGAAATATTTTAAAAAAGCACAAATTTAAGCCATTTAAGTACCAGGTACACCACCATCTTTATGAAGCCGATCACCAACGGAGGCTGGAGTTTTGTAATTGGTTTATGGTGCAGCAACGCCGAAATTTAAGCCGCTTTATCCTTTTCTCTGACGAATCACGCTTCACGAATTTGGGTATGTTCAATAAAAATAATTCGAGATATTGGGCAAGAGAAAATCCTCACTTATTTAGACAAGGAGCTTTCGAGGAGAGATTTGGTGTTAATGTGTGGATGGGAGTATTTGGAACGCGCATCGTTGGACCAATTTTCTTTGAAAATCCACTAACAGCAGACCAGTATTTACAGTTTTTAAGCAATGAAATAGCTGACTTTCTCGAAAATTTACCAATAAATGAATATTTCCACATTTATTACCAGCAGGACGGAGCCCCAGCCCATAATGCTCGAAGGGCTAAGGATCATTTGAATCAAACGTTTGAAGATCGTTGGATAGGTACGTACGGACCAGTTAGATGGCGAACTAGGTCCTGCGATATCACTCCGTTGGATTTTTTCTATTGGGGTCACATTAAAGAAGCAGTGTACAGAACACAGCCTACTGATTTACAAGATCTCCGCGACCGGATTACAAGAGCGGTGAACAATATTACTCCTGCTCAAATGGAAAATGTGTTAAGGGAATTTGAAAACTGGATTCATTTATGTCATCAAATGAATGGTGGACAATTTGAACATTTAATTTATGGATGATGTTGCATTTTTTAAAATTTATTATTTTTTTTGTTTTTTTTTAAATAAAATATTATATCTCAAAAACTATGAACTTTGGGTATAGGGAAGTGCATATAAGAATGATTCGAAATTGTTTGTAGAATCCGAATTTCCAATTAGTTATAGGGCATTCCATTAAAATTATTGCAGTAAATTGCTACTTAAGATGACTTCCGGTATTTTCCGGTTGACCCGGAAGTGCGAAATTTTAATGATATCAGGCTTCAGTGCTTCTAAAATAAGTTAAACATATCATATGAGTTTGTCCCTATCTTCACTTGTTTTCTTTCAAAAGAATTTTATAAATGACACATTTGACATCTTTAAACGCGATTTTCTCGGAAACTGTCAAAGATGGGTATAGCACATGATACATGTTTTAGTCTTAGTTTTTTTCAGTAGAATTAAAAAAAATATTTAATATACAGGGTGTTCCATATAAAATAACGAAGTTTAAGGCATTTCCGGTCAACAGGAAGTGATGATCAGATGTTTTTATATCCCTTTCAATGATATACATTCCCAAGATTTTAAATCGATATCTTTTTTTCATGCCTCAGCTAGAGCCTGGGTAGTAATCTCATGGTCACCCGGTATATGGGATAATCCGCGTCAACCGGATCGGAGCTACGACCAAAATTAGAAGCAACCAAAAAAATCCAACAAGGGCTTATTTTAAAGCTTAGAGCGTCTACTTTCAAATGCCGAGTGCACCTTTGAAAAATCCAATATGGCGGCTCCAATATGGCGGCCGGAAGCCGGAGACAAATCGAGTGTCCAGCAAAAAAAGCTTGTAAAAATAAAAATTCGCAACCGATTGGGTCGTTTTTTTTTGGCTCAAATTGTAGGTGATGGATGTCCATGACGGGGGATTTTGGGGTCACTGATTACGAATCTGAAGTTATATTTTCAAAATCAAGATGGCGGACGTGTTTTTTGAAAAACAACCGATTTGCAACAAATTTGGTGTGCGGTGGTTTTTGGGATCGCTGATCACGAATCTGAGATCATATTTGAAAATTCAATATGGCGGATTCATAGCACTTGGGTAATCCGTCTATCCCCTATTCAAAAATTAAATTTGAATTCAACTGTAACCATACAAGAATCTATGCAATCAAAAATTATGTTTAATTTAACATTTACACTAAAATGCTTGCAGTTGATTAGTTATTTTTAAATTGTATTTTAAAAATAACTACACAGCTACTAACTTATTTTAGTGCATAAAAAATGATAGTTAATTTTTCATGATAGAAATTTAATTTATATATAAATTCAAAATTAATTTAAAAATCAAAGTCTCATCTAAATTCGTCGATTTTCAAACTTCCGTAGAATACGAACCACATGACATAATTACCTTTGACCATAATGCATTTTATAGGATTTTATCTACATTAATTTCGGGACGTATAAAATTTTCTGTAGCATGAGTCGATTAGGAGGTATAAACAAAAAAACTAAAAAAAGTGCGAAAATTTCGTTGTTTTTCGCCTGCCAAAACTTCTCCTCCCCCCCCCCCCCGGGCTTTCGAGGGCGAAAACTCAGTTTCATACTTCTCACCTTATACCAAACAGCCCTAGAAAAAAAATCATTTGCCCTAATTAATGTAAGCTGAACCTATCCGAGGCTACGCATCAACTGGGCTATAATAACCGCTTTGATAAGAAAACAAAAGCCTCAGCTAGGTATTGCTCTACATACAGTGGCGAAAGGAAGTATTTAGACAATTAGAAACAGTTTCTGAAAATGCCAGTATCTGAAAAAAATGTGTGTCTATATTTGTGTAAAGTTTATTGCTGCACCAACCAAACAGCACCTTTTTCCACTAATTTAACGAACGAGAGCATGTTTGGGGGCCTACCTCGCAGGCACTAACCCAACTACATGAGCACAAGTCACAGTGAATACTTGCCGCGCGTACCAATACCGCGAATTTCGCGATTGTCGATTCACACAAGTGCAAAGGAAGGTTCCGCCTACCTAACGAGCCTTCTTTCAATAATTTTCACCCACTCAAAAATGTTTTCCTCAGGAAGGATGCCCACGCAACTGAGACCCTGCTTACAACCCCTCAGCGCGGAAAATTTTCAGGGGGGTGGGTTGGAGACGGAATATTCCAATTGGCACTCAATCGGCCATTCACAGTGGGTCCCGTCAACTTCAAGAGCCTTCAAGCAATGCCATGACATGAATTCTAGATAAATAGAAATCCCACGCAGCCTTCTACAGGGGCGAAACCAAAGGGGGTGAGGGGTGGTAGGAGTAAATGTGGCTTGGAGGTGTGCTTGGGTTGTCAAAGGGTGAAATCGAGTTGTGGCACACCACACCAATTTATTAGGCAGCATTAAAATCAATGGATTCGCCCAACAGAGTTCAAACCACACAAAGCCCTGCGTAAATGCAAAGGGGTGGTTTAGGGGGTCTGGAAATGGGTTGAAGAAATGGGACAGAGCCAAAATACACAAAACTTATTGAGGAGGTCTTAATGTGTGCCGGGGTGGAGTTTTTACCTGATAGCGCTCTTCTTAGTCAATCCCGTATGTCTCTGAAATTGCAGTCAAAATCTTGCGAATTCACACATTTTTGGGGTGTGGACGGCGAACCGTTTAAGTCACAACGTAGCGCCTTCGGGGCTTTAAAACCAACCCTAGAGGCTACCGAAAATTAAAAACCGCGAGTCTCTAACTTAAAAAGAACGCAAATGGCGCTAATCTAAAAACTGTTACGCTAATTTTGACGAGTAGTTTAGGTTTATAGAGCAATTCTGAGCCGATATTTTTTATGTCCTCACACAGTGGTGCTATATACAGTGAGATCTATAAGTGACGGATAAATTCATTATCTACGTAATTTCCAATTTATGAGTAAAATCCTGAAACACCCCTGAAATACCTCTCCCTCCAACCCCCTTGGAGTGACATCTACCCCTTTAAAATTTTTAAATGGAACAAGGATGCGTGTTATAGCTCATTTGAAAGGGTTCTTAATTATCTATTCAGCAATATAAGGTTTTTTGAATTTTGTATATTTTTCATCAAGAAAATTAAATTTGATAATTTCAAAATTATTATTATTATTATTATTAAATGTCAAATTTTGTGTCAACATTCAACTTAAATGAATTGGTTTCCCTGATACGCTGCGCAAAATACCCAACAAAAAGAAAGAAGTAAAAAAGGTTTCTTTTTTACATATCAGAAAAAAATTATACATTTAAATTTCTTTATTTGCTACATCTGTGAAAACGTGAGAAAACCGAGTGAAAACTGAGAACGCAGAAGCAGGAATGCGAAATATTCAATACTAAGTATCCCGACCGCCGCATTTCCCAGTCTACGGTTAATAGAACAGAAAATAAATTTCGTGAATTTGGAAATGTCAAAGATATTCCTAAATCTGATAGGAAACGCATTTTAGACGATGAACAGGAATTAAGATATATTGTTAGATATTCAAGATAATCCACATAAACCTACAAGACAAGTTGCCGCCGATAATGATGTTAGTAAAACGTCCATATTGCGTCTTCTAAAAAACGAAAAATACCGCCGATATAAAATTCATTTGGTCCAAGAACTTAACGACGATGACCCTGATCGCCGATTGGAATTTTGCGAAATCATGGCAAATATATGCCAAGATAATCCTTTATTTATAAAAAACATTATTTTTTCTGATGATACAACATTCGTCTTAAATGGAACAGTCAACAAACATAACTATAGATACTGGAGTACAGAAAATCCACATTGGATGATGGCCAATACTCAATCTCCTGAGAAGGTGGACGTATGGGCTGAAAATATAAATTCTCAAATTATCGGACCATATTTCTTTGATGGCACATTAACTGGCGCGCGTTACTTGGATTTCTTGCAAAATTTCTTAGTTCCAGAGTTAAGAATGCTTTTCCCAGATGATGACAACTCCAATGAAATTGATAGAAATATTTGGTTTCAGCAGGACGGAACTACACCACATTTTTCATTGGAAGTAAGAGCCTATCTGAATCAAGTTTTTCTCAATAGATGGATCGGTAGACGCGGTGAAATTGAGTGGCCTGCTCGTTCTCCCGATTTGACACCGCTTGACTATTTTTATGGGGTTACTTAAAATCAAAAGTCTACTTCAACAGACCAAATAACGTAGAAGATTTAAAAGACAGAATAAGGCAAGAATTTAATCAAATCACCCCGGAAACAATACAAAATGTTTTAGAATTTCAGCAACGCCTCCATGATTGTCAAGAAGCAACGGGCGCCCAGTTTGAACATTTGATTTAATCTGTTCTTCTGTTCTGTTTCATGTTCTTTTCTTTACTTAGTAATATTATAAATGTAATATTTTTCAATAACAAAATTTAAGAAATAAAAAAAAAATTGCTGGATGGAGAATTAAAAACCCTTTAAAATGGGCTATCACACGCACCCTCGTTCCATTTAAAAATTTTAAAGGGGTAGCTGTCACTCCAAGGGAGTTGGAGGGGGAGGCATAAAATTATGCTCAAAAAATGTCATTGTAGATTTAAAAAATGATGTGTTTCAGGATTTGACTCATAAATTGTAAATTACGTAGATAATGAATTTATCCGTTACTTATGGACCTCACTATATAATCGTCTAATAGTTGTTTCTGCAAACATACTAACTTCGTCGTACTTTCCACTCACGGGGTTCTGGACAAATTGTCTGAACATGTGTCTAATTTGGAGAATGAAATATTACACGCTACCATCATTTTGACTAAATCTATGTTAAATTGTCTCTAAATCTATGTCTGTCTCTCGCACTCACCCCACCACTTACACGAGTTTTATGTTTGTCTGTAGCAACATGCTGCAAAACTGCAGCTTTTACGTGGCACGTCAGTAGTACACTGTCATTAAGTCAGTTCAATATTAATATGGTAAATATCTTCACTTAGGGTGGTGGGGTGTCACCTGAAGTTGCTATTAATCCCTACCAGAGTACAAAATTACAAACTACAAAATAATTAATGATATTTCAACAAGTCAACCAATTTCAAATGTTATGGTACTGATACTAAACTACTACTAATTTAGCATTACCGATATCGAGCAGAATATGTATTATGTACACATTAAAAAAAAACACTTCACAAAACTCACATAGAACAATTTCATTACACATTGTAACTAAAAATTAAATCGTTAGAAAATTGGTTTTAGTATGCTATATAATTAAATTAAGTTGTACAGGAAATTTTTTTTCAGATTTAAATAAAATTGTAGCTGCTTACTCAATACAAATTATGTTGTTATTGAATTATTAAATTAATATGAATATCTTAAAAAATGTTGAATTAATAGAGCTTATTTATAAAATTTTTTTAGTCTTTATTAGCTCGATTTTTTTTCTTAATCTCATAATTAATGAAATAAAAGTGATGGTGATGATTAATGAAAAATAATGAAATCTGCATTGTACTGAAAAATAATTTGATTGGTTAATTTCTATGGTAAGGTAAAAAAGGGATGGCAATAATATCTACATACGCGAATAATAATTACATGAATACAGTAAATGTCCTTCGATTCTGCCACTCATATTTTCCACGATATTTATCGATTCGTTGGTTCAACAAGCAATAAATTTTTATGAGACGTTATGCTCCGGGGCTGGTTTAAGTGATAAGGAAAATGATCAAATCAAATGAAATTGTCCTTGACACGCATATGTATATTCTTCCCTGAACGTTTTATAATAATAAGTAGGTAAGTACATTTATCATTATTTAAAATTATAGTGATGCATCTGCATTCACATGAAAAATAATAGGAATAGGATAAAATTAAAAGTTGATAGAAACGAGCAAACTAGTAAGTTACATTTGATTGCAAAATTATATAATATTCAAGGTATGACATAATATATACTCGACTAAAATATGACGTTATATATGTCAAATTAGGTAAAACAAGTTACTGCCTATTAAAATGGAAATTTGCTTAATGTTATTTCAATTGATTTGTAAAATTTAATAATTTATTTGTTATGAATGGAAAAGGCAGTTCTAACTAAATAACTACATACACTATGTCTCAGAAAAAAGCACAAATAAAACCACCTACTAAGTGCTCTTGCACTTCTCCCTCATTCTCTACCGCGTTTACGCACCACGTCACCATGTCAAGAAACTAAAGCTCTTCCCATATTATATTTACCCATACTCGAGAGCCCATGGTGTGCCAGAAAACTGTGCACACATGTAACAAATGAAACGACATGTATATACATAAGTACCTAAATAGAGTCATACATATTTGAATTAGACTAATTTTTTATGTCCACTTTACTCTGATACTGATGGTTTTTATACAATTTTTTCACCCAACTGTGGTATAAGTTCAACATCAATTCCCGGAGACAACAACAATATAACGGAGTTCTGCCAAAGGAAAAAAATTAAAAAAACGTTATGCAAAATTCAAAATTTCACGATTTTTCTCATTTTTCAAATTTGTTTTTCAAATATCTCGAAAACTGTCATAGTTACAAAAATGGTTCAAACTTTGTTTTAAAGGGGATACTTGGGGCTACAAAAAAAAATAGCTATTTTGCAAGATTTTGAAAATAAAAAAATCATAAATATGGACGCCTGACATAAAATTTTGTGCTCTAATTTTTTTCTAGAGTACCTCTAACTGATCTTAAAAGATTCTGAAATTTTCAAGATGGGGATTTTTTTTCTTTCAAAAGATAAAAATTTTTGAGTTTTGAAAAAAAAATTTTTCTTTGGCGCTCACTGAATAAAACAACGATAAACTTACTTCTAATTTTTAATTTTAAGGCACAAAAATTAAATTAAAGACGTAAAAAAGTAAAAACAAAAACAATTGTTAGAACGTTTTTATTTATTTGGTAATAAGTTGACAGTCATTTAAGAAGTAACACTGTCATGTATATGTTTACTACTAAAGTTTTTCTACTAGATAATTACTATGAACCTCTCCAGAGGTCTCTATTCTCGTTAAGATAATGCAATGATTATGAGAAGATTAAGCAATGCATTATGAGAAATGTGTCAAGAGGTCGCGCCGCCACACGTGTGTCTTGCAAACTAACATATTATACCTAAGCTACATTCATGCAACTCCCAGGGCAATAAAAATTATAAAAAAAAATAAATCAACGTCGCAAAAATTATTTTTCATTACAAATAATATTAATTAGCTGTAATTAGTAATTTAAATACCAAAACGAAATAATAATATAATATGATTCCCATATCACATCATAATCTACACGAAATGTAGCTTAGGTATAATATAAGTTAGTTTTCAAGACACACGTGTGGCGGCGCGACCTCCCCCGAAGTTTGAACCATTTTTGTAACTATAATAGTTTTCGAGATATTTGTTTTTTTTTTTTAATTTGAAAAATGAGAAAAATGGTGAAATTTTGAATTTTGCATAACTTTCGAAAACATTTATTTTAATTTTTTTCCTTTGGCAGAACTCCGTTATATGATAAAAGAAAAGTGCTGACCAAAATTCATCCAAATCAAAAGGGGTTGATTCCAACCATTGGTCGATTTGATATGGAATGACCCAAATGTGATTTCGGGATCGGGAATTTATGCATACAGTCAATGCTGTAAAGTTTTTAAACGCCTTCTGAGAGAGAGTGGCCCGAGTTCGTCTGGAATTGGCTGAGAGCAGACGGTTGCTGCATCACGATAACGTGCAATCGCATTCAGTTTTGGGCTAAGAAAGGAATTCCTGTACTCCCCCAGTTTCCGTAAAGCTCTGACCTCGTCCCCTACGACTTTATCCTAAACACACACACAAAATCAATTGAGATCACGAGAACCCATTTTGAAGGTGTCCTGGACATCTAAACCACCGCGACGCGTGTAATTAAAGAGATAATTTCAAATGAGTTCCAATACTGCTGTTGTTCGATTTAACCCGTTTCGGCCGAAAACGCCACTCCCAGTACATCGCTCTTCAGCGCCTCATAACTAATACTATTTGCGACAGAAACATTTGACAGGGACATATTTTTGAAGTTTAAGACGTGCCCTTTCCGATGGTATCCATGAAATTCCTCCAAAAAAAATTATTAATTATGCAAAAAAGCAGTTTAAAAAAAACATGATTTATTTGCACATTTCTTTTTTAATCAAATTTTCAAGGAGTTTCCGATCTGCAAGGGACCTGGAACCTCACTAACCGGTGGAATAAATGTTTTAACTTTAAGTATACGTGGTTTAAAGATCGATTTTTTGCCTTATGCATTCAAAATGGCGCCTGAGTTGCAAAATTTTTTGCGTAAAAATTCAAGAATTTTTTATTGGAAAATGATGCAGTTTTACAAAAAATTGTCAAGAATAAAAAGTTCTTCAAATCACTCAGAGAATGCACTGGATTTTTTTCAAACAATTTTTGACAGACTGACTTGTCTGTATTCCCAAGTCAGCAATAGCAGAACATGTTCATACCAACGAGAACCACAAAATCGATTATGAGAACATCAGAGTGTTAGACAAAGCTACGAGATATTACCCAAGAATAATTAGAGAATCCCTGGAGATCATGAAAAACAATAATAATTTTAATAGGGAGGACGGTTATCGACTGAGTAATACATGGAGATTAGCGATACCAAGAACCAGTGACCTGGAATGTCATGGTCAACCGAGCTCGACGGATGTGCAGCCAACCATAGCAGAGCCAAGGTATATGACCAGCCAAAGACGACAACACCAGTCCTTAGAAACCTTCTGAATTTAGACGACAGCGGGAAAACCCTGAAGAAATAATTTCACCATTCGACAACAGCCGTGAAAGCCTGCATTCTATGACTAAAGATTTTCCCACAACTTCATGTTACCGCTCCCATGCTTCACAGTCTTCTTAGTAAATTTAGACAAACAGTTCTTGCTTTGACGGCTTCCGTATATTATTGTGACCATCAGAACCCGCAATATGTAATGTGTCTGAAGTCTGATCTGAAGTGAAGAATCCATTTAGACGGGTTTGATTTATGGCCACAAAAGTTTCCTCTACTACACCTAAGTACGTTCAACAACCCGCAGTTTGTGAAAGACACAAGCCCTATACAAAAAAATCAAAGACGGACTTTGATTTTTTCACTTTTGATTAGATTTGATCGATCTATACTTCAGGCACGTAATAATATTCATCACTCAATAGTTTAAAGTTTTCTTTTTTTATATTCCCAAAGTTTAGACGTTCAAGAATATGCCCTTAAAAGGATTTCAATTATTCAAAATTTCAATTATTTTATGAGTTACAGCCATTTTTGTGACGCGGCATCGGCTCCGGTCCGACCGGAACAAATGAACAATAGACGGTAGACGCTGCCCGAATACTTACGAAACACGAAAAGTATTTAGTCGGAATCTTTTCGTCTTAGTATTTATTTCAAATTAGTTTTGAGCCAGCCTTCAAGCAACGTGGATGTGCTAAATGAGTAAAATTGCCCGAAACTTGTGTCAAAACTACTAACCGATTTATTTGAAATTTGGTGTGAAAGTTCTTTATACATTCCTCTATCGCCTCAAGCACGCTCAGATGAAAATTTTTAATTTTACTATTTTAAAAAAAATCGGAATTGTTAAAAAAACGCAAAAAAAAATTCAAATGGCCGCCATTTTATGAAAACATTTTTTTTACTTTTCCGAAGTTCGGGCTATAGGGGCATCTATACTAATTAAGAATCCGTTCGGATTTTTTGTTTCAGATGACCAGAAGGGTTGAAATCATGCACGCCAGGACACCCTATTTTTTTTTGGACCATAACTCATAACTTTGTCAATTTTGAGTCTTTTTTTTCCGTTAATTTTTTGTGTTATTTTAAAACATCAATAAACAAATGATAAAAAAATGGATAGTAAAAATATTTTTTGTTTCGTTTGTACAGCTTCAAAAACCGCCCGAAATTCATGCTTCTAGACTAGAATACCCCCTTAATTTTTTTGTGTGTATGTATATTTTATGTTATTCGCATAAATGCTAAACACCAAATGCTGGAAAGGCGATAACATTTGTATTTTTATATAAATTTAAACAAGCCAAAAGACGCCAGGGAAACAACTGAAACTAATGATCCCCATTAGGGGGAGAGCAGAAGATATTCGGCGTTGCAGACATATTGCTTCGAATAAAAAACGCCCCATAAGCCATAACATACTTTTCTGCCGCCAATAAATAAACACGCTCCGCAAATACTCCCCGGAGTCTAATAAATTCATACGAATACGACTTGCAAGTGAATGTTTACGAACGATCCGCCGCCGGCTAATAAATCCATTTTTAAAACCCTACGTTAAGCGCCTGGACTCTATAAGGCTCATGGGCCACGATTGTAGCAAAACTGATTGATTGATTTTTTAATGGTGTATTAAAACATCCCATAAATAAAAAATATATAAAAAAACACCCCATATTTATGGAATGTATGGATAAAAGGTAAAACCAACATTTTCAACAAAAAAAACTTATGCGTTAATAAATAACAGGCATACAAAAAAAAACAGTCGGGTGCTAGAAGGCAGATCTATGTATTCTCATGCATTTTACCCACAGAACACGAATCCATTTTTTTTCCGCTTTCATTTTCCTAACCTCAAGAAACACCCTAAGAATGTCCGAAAAATCTCAAACAAGTAAATAAAAGGGTTAAATGAGCTGATCACTATAAGTATCTATTCGTAATTTAAGGCGCTAAAACTCTATATGAGGTCAGAATTAGCCGATGAGGAAGGAGTTTGACATAACTTCAAAAAAAATGTCGAAAAATCCAAAACAAATAAATTGAAAGCTTCAACAAAAATATTTAAACCTAAACATAACCTGAGACAAGAATTATTAAGTTCCCAGGGAAATAACTATTAAAGTTTAGAGTTATTAGTGTAAAGTTACTGTCTTATAATATGTTATAGTTTACATAGTAAGAAATATTTTTTTATTTTAACGTAGATTTTTTTCGATATTATTAAACATGGAATTTACTAAAAACAAGAACTCTAGATCGAACGAATTTTACACAAAAAACTATAAACCAAGGACTTCAAACCTCGAGTTATTGCCTTAGGAATTTAACAGTCCTGGTCTTAATTTATAGTAGATTTAAGTTTTTGGTTTAAAGTTCTTGTCTCAGGTTATGTCAGGTTTAACATTTTTGGTTTAAGGTTTTAATTTAATTGTTTTGGACTTTCGGTCATTTTTTAGGCGTTTTTTGAGGTTATGTCGAAATTCCTTACCGATCGGCTAATTCTGACCTCAGATTAGGTTTCAACAAACCAAATTACGTATATTCTGGAGTGGGTACTGGAAACTTCGGCGTAGAAACAGAAAACCGGACGTTTTCCACGAAACACCGAACTACTATACTTTTCTCGACGCGCGTTTCGCCAACTAAGTTGGCACCTTCAGGAGAAGATTAAAACTGTTTTAGTTTTATAAAAATAGTTTAACAGTACATCAATGTGCCGTTTTTGGGAATCGGTTTAGATTTGACAAATTTATTGGCAAAAACACGACCCAAAACGATTCAATATGAACAAGAAGTTCCCTTATAATGTAGTAATGGCGGCTGATGGAATTTGAAGTTCATGCTCTCGTATTTTTATTTCACCCCAGCGTTTCATTTTTGGGATATTACAATAGTATCTTTAAGCGAAATGAAATTTTGCATCATGCACGAAGAGTACAGTTTTTATATTCACTTGATAACTGAAAAAAATGCAAATATTTTGCAAGCCGTTTCCAAAATTTTCTGATTGCAACAAATTGTTAAATTTCATTTAAAGTTTTTTTGCTTACAGCATTCTACTTAGGTCTAGTAATCACAATCAAAACCTAAAATATGATGTGGGTCTCATGCTTCCTTACGAAAATACAAGAATTTCCAGATTGAAGTTCCACCAGGCGCCACTTTAGTGCAGGTTCTCATATTTGCAAAAAAATCGACAATTTGTTACTATTACCTTATAATTATTTCGTACCCATCCTCAAATAAGTCACAACAATCCGGGTCCATGTGTAAACATTAGTGTTTCAAAAAAAACGACTATTTTTTTTTCTCAGAGAACATTGAAAAATCTTCAGAGTATCCCTAGAAAATGACCCTGTTAAAATATGAGCCCTTAGTATTAATATTCAGAGGTGGCGATTTTCAATTTTCTATTTCCCATTTAAATAACATGGGAATTTTTTTCTGAACTTTGGAATTTTATTACTCAAAGAAGAATCGCCAGACAGTGATACTCAAGATAGTTTTTTGTAGGAAATTGAACGCTCTATAAAAAAAGGTCTGATTGAAGATTTGCGTGAGGCAAGCCGTTTCGGAGTTATTAAACCTCAAAAAATGAACTGTTTAAAATAAAAATCTTATTTACATACACATAAATGCAACAAAATCGATTCATTTCAGTTAAATATCCACTATTAACTTTACAATGAAAATCTGTAAATTTTTAACAGAATGTAAATTTGATTGATCAATAATAAAAAATACGGGTATATTACAAATGAATATTAAAATTTCATTATAAATTTTGTTATGAACAAATAATTTACTTTGAATCTTTATAATTATTTTCTGTCATTTAAGAATGATTTATAATCATGAATAAAAATATTTAATTTTATTTAATTTAAATTGCTCTAGCAATTTAAATGGAAAAGAAAAAAATAATTCATAAATGACAAAATAAAATTAAATATTTTTATTCATGATTATTAGTCACTCTTAAGACGGATAAAAATTATAAAGATTCAAAATTAATTATTTGTTAATAATATACAAAATTTATAATAAAATTTTAATATTCATTTGTAATATACCCGTATTTTTTATTATTGATCAATCAAATTAATCATTCACCCTTGACTAATAGAATTTTTTTATCTACATTCTGTTAAAAATTTACAGATTTTTATTGTAAAGTTGATAATAGTGGATATTTAAGTGATATGAATCGATTTTGTTGTATTTATAAGTAAATAAGATTTTTATTTTATACAGTTCATTTTTTTGAGGCTTAATAACTCCGAAACGACTTGCCTCACGCAAATCTTCAATCAGACCTTTTTTTATAGAGCGTTCAATTTCCTACAAGAAACTATCTTGAGTATCACTGTCCGGCGATTCTTCCTTGAGTAATAAAATTCCAAAGTTCAGAAAAAAAATTCCCATGTTATTTAAATGGGAAATAGAAAATTGAGAATCGCCACCTCTAAATATTAATATTAAGGGCTCATATTTTAACAGGATCATTTTCTAGGGATACTCTGAAGATTTTTAAATGTTCTTTGAGAAAAAAATAGTCAGTTTTTTTGAAACACTAGTAAACATATATTTATAATAAATGAAAGAAATTAATTAAGTACCTACTAATAACAACATTAAAACTTTAGCAATCCACGGTCGTTGTATAATAAAATAGTAAATAACCGAATTGACGAAGCCTTAATCAATATTGCTTGGGTACAGTTAAATTTGGTAAAGGACATGCCCATAATTAAACATTAGTTAATCCAATCAGGACCAAGAAATATACGTTCGTATGGTTAAACCGCTAATCGAAAGTTTTATTATTTATAGAAAGAAAATTATTCTACCCAAAAGTAACAGTTAGTATAATATATGGATTTGTACATAGATATATTATGTAAACACCCTGATCCAAACTAAGTACACACTATTGATAACGTCATTAATGTCATTATTGTTAAAGATATCTACTAAATCGATTGATTAGAAAACTAGCAAATCTACAGATGATAAAAAAAAGAGATACAGATGATAAAAAACATATAAGAGAACGATTTGTTTAAATAATACCTAATGCGTTGAAATGAAGAAAGTGTTGTTTATAGTAACAGAGTTCCTTTAAGATATTGAATAAACAAAATTACGCTATTGAGGGACAGTAAAATAAAATACTAGATGTTGTAAATACAGGGTGAGCCAAAAGTCCCGGTACGGCAGAATAACTCGGTGTGAGTGTATTTTAGGGGGAAAATGTTTAATACAAAAGTTTTATGATTGTTTCCTGACTATGTAACGGTGACCTTGGATTTGACCTTGACAATGACATTAAAAGTTATTTAAAGGTAAAGCCAATTTTAAATGAAACTCCATACTTTTGACGCCGAAAATAGAGAGAGATTAATTTACACAATTAAGTAATGAGACTGGCAACGTAGCGCCCGATCTAGCAACACTGGGGAGACGGGACTTGGAAGGGCGGTAGGTTAACATGTAATGCACCTTCAGTACAAGTTTGAACTTGTTAGTCATTTGTTTGTTCTTTGTGACTATTTTCGTAAATCGTTTTTTTTTACATTTGTTTTAAAAATGAGTGACATTAATTTTGCCCAACGGTGTGCGATCAGGTTTTGCTTCAGACTTGGACACAGCGCAACGGATACTTTTGCAAAATTTCAACACGCCTACGGAGACAGTGTTTTTTCAAGAGCCCAGGTTTTTCGGTGGTTTAAGGCATTCTTAGAAGGAAGAGTCGATTCAAGATGAACCACGCACCGGAAGGCCTTCATCTTCGAGAACCGATGAAAATGTCGATAGAATTCGCGTTCAGATTGTCGGTTGACAACAAAAATGATAGAGGAAGAGTTAAATTTGAATTACACTGTTCATCAGATTTTAACTAACGAATTGGGGATGAGAAAAATCTGCGCTAAAATGGTTGCAAAAAACCTTTTGCAGGAACAAAAGGACATCAGGAAAGAAAGGTGTCTTGACTTTTCAGAATCGATTGAAAATGATCCCCATTTTATGGAACATGTCACTACTGGTGACGAGACTTGGGTGCTTGAGTACGACCCGGAAACCAAGCGCCAAATGCATGGAATGGTACACTTCAAGCTCTCCAAGGCCCAAAAAAGCGAGAATGAGCAAATCGAAGATCAAATGCATGCTGAGTGATTTACTTTTTTGATAGCCAGGGAATTGTCCCCAAAGAGTTTGTGCCTCCAAGACAAACAGTAAATCAACATTTTTACATCAAAAACAACTGGATGTTGAATCACGACAATGCGCCTTATCACACATCCATTTTTGTAAACGCGTTTTTAGCCAGAAAAACATTCCTGTGGCTCCTCAGCCTCCTTATTCGCCTGACTTGAGTCTGTGACTTTTTTTCTATTCTCGAGATTGAAAAATCACCTCAAGGCATGTCAGTTTTGAGACCATAGAAAACATTCAAATGGCTATAACCGACCATCTGAAGGCTATTCCAGTATATGAGTTCCAGCACCGCTATGAGGAATGGAAGAACCGCGTCCAACCGTGTGTGGCTTCCCAAGGAAGTTATTTTGAAGGAGACAATACTGAATAGTAATTCTATTCGAATAAAAAAAATAAAAATCAGTCTCATTAATTAATTTACCCCCCTCGTAAGGTTTTCTTTTACCGCACCTAACAGTAGAAAACATGAGTCCTGGTTCTTATTTATACCCACTATAACAATAAAGAAATGAAGCATTTTCTTTGATCATTCTCTATTCTCTCGAAACTTCGTTTAAGCCAAATTACGTACTGTATATTTGTTGAAAGGTCTTTGTTTAAGTGAATCTATCATGTAATCCCAGTGCCAAACCCATTCTTTGAGTGAGGCACCTATTAGCCAACGAACTCCAGCCTCTTGGTCCCAAAATAAAAATAACGAAATTAATCCTTTGTTCCTACTGGAACTCAGGCAACTGAAACAATTACGTTTTTCAACTGCAGACTCTACTAAGAACAAAGAAGATAAAAATAAGCCAGAAGGTCCGAACAAATAAATACAGTATCTCCACGAATGCGGTTGACAATTGGTATAATGGATAAAAGAAAATAATTTTTCGATAAAAGTAAGGTTTTGCTTATCACAAAAATTCGACTCACAATGTAAGAGATTTTTGTTTTATGAGAATTTTTCAAAATAATTACAAATCGCTTGGCAAAATTAATATTTTTTCAGACACCCTGTTTTCACAAATTTGTTTTTCTCTTTGTCATTGACATTTCTTTGACGGGCAAAAACTTTTATAAAGAACGATTTTTTGTCGAAAAGTTCCATTGTCCGTTATTCTACATATTGTAGACCGCATAAATAATTCCGTGGACATAGTGTACATATTACTGCCTTTTCAGACCGTGTTATTTTTCTATTCTTCTATATACCTTGTAGAGTCTGAGGTTAAAAAAGGTAATTACTTCAATTGGTTATACAGCGTGTCCAAATGAAGTAGCATAAATGATGCCACTGAATCTAGAGGTCAAAATAAGTCGATTAAAGGGAACATCCCACCAGAACGCAAAATTAAATTCAGTTCATATTTGGTATGGATACTCCCGTGGCAGCATTTACTATTTGTAGTAAAACTTTTTTAATAATGATAATGATTTTTAATAAAAATAATTTGTTAATGATTTGTAAAAAAAAACAAATTTGGTTTATAAAATTATTTCGAAATTTTTTTATCTATGACGCTATGTTGATTTCAAAATTTGGATTCATATGTTTACACTGCAATTTTTTTATAACCTGATTTTTTTTTATTTTGATCTACGGTTTTCGAGATAAATGCATAATAAATCACTATCATCCCTCATTTTTTTAAGTGATAAGCTTGATTCATTTTATCTTGAATTTATAAGATCATGGAATGCATGAATATCGCTATTGACCAAATGTACTTATTTTCACATATACTTACATACTAATTACTAACACAATTTTAGATTCATTATTTATTAATTAAAATGTATATTGACTTTTTGTATGCATACTGAATTTTTAAGAGTCTGCATCTCAATAGGGGTGCAACATTGGACTAAGGTACGTCTAGTTCAATCGACTTATTTTGACCTTTATTATTTATTGGCATCATTTATGCTACTTTATCCAGAAACACCCTGTATATTATTAATGTTTGGTCTACAAACTGAACTAGAAATACTACTCGAATACATAATTCATAGAAAATTCATTATTTTTAGTGTTCCCAACATTTCCAGTAACGAAAACTCTTGAAATATTTGATCGTTCATTGACCTATCCTAATTCATAATCATAATTAACATTTTATGCATCATATTATGCAACCTCAAATTTATTTTGTAAAATCAGTCTCTCTTATCATGCACAGTATATTTATTACCGTCGTCAGTTATTATCTGAGGTCTTTTACCTAGTGCAGGTTAAAATTCAGATATTGACATATTTCTTAATAATTATCACCTGATTCAATATTGACATCCATGTTGTGAGTGACGATAAAGTTTTGTGTACCATTAAACGAAATTTATTTTAAAAAATCCTTTATTATTAGAATTATTCGGTGTGATATCGATATTATGATGAATATGTACACAATCAATCTGTATACAAAATATGTCGTAGTCGCATGACATCTGTCTACAAAAAAACCTAGGCACTTCATAAACTGCCGGTATATGATAGATAGCTCCTTAAAAAATATATTTAGCATTTTCCCGGTAAACACGCATAAGTTACAGAAACGCAACAATAAATATCAATGATTAAAATACCGTTATTCATTAGAATATCAACCGTTTATATATCGTTGAAAAAATAATTGGTTAATTATAACGTCAAAAATACCAGGTGTGTAAAATTTAAGTAGAGACTTTTTTTAATTTTTTTTTTTATTTGAATATAATTACAATTCGGTATTGTCTCCATCAAAATAACTTCCTTGGGAAGCCACACAGCGCTGGAGACGGTTCTTCCATTCCTCATGGCAGTGCTGGAACTCATATACTGGAATAGCCTTCAGATAGTCGGTTACAGCCGTTTGAATGTTTTCCATGGTCCCAAAATGACATCCGTTGAGGTGATTTTTTCAATCTCGGGAAAATAAAAAAGTTCAAGGTCTCAAGTCAAGCGAATAAGAAGGCTGAGGAGCCACAGGAATGTTTTTACTGACAAAAAACTCGGAAATGTTTAAGGAAATGGTTGTGTGACAAGGCGCATTGTCAATCTATCACACTGATAGTCACTGGCTATCAAAAAAGCAAATCAGCATGCATTTAGTGTTCGACTTGCTCATTCTTGCTTTTTTGGATCTTGGAGAGCTTTAAATGTGCCATTCCATGCTTTGACGGATGGTTTCCGGGTCGTACTCAAACACCAAAGTCTCATTACCAATAATGACACGTTTCATGGAATGGGGATCGTTTTTAATCGATTCCAAAAAGTCGTGATACCTTTCTCTTCTGATGTCCTTTTGTTCCTGCGAAAGGTTTTTTGGAACCATTTTTGCGCAGGCTTTTCTCATCCCCAATTCGTTATTCAAAATCCGATGACAAGTGGCGTGATTCAAATTTAACTCTTCCCCGATCATTCTTGTCGTCAACCGACGATATGAACGCAAAGACCCCGTATTCTGACGACATTTTTATCGGTTCTTGAATATGGCCTTCCGCTGCGCGGTTCATCTTCATTTGACTCTATTCCTTCTGAGAATGCCTTAAACCACCGAAAAACCTGGACTCTTGAAAAAAAGACTGTCTCCGTAGGCCTGTTGAAGTTTTGCAAAAGTATCCGTTGCACTATGTCAAAGTCTGAAGTCTCATGAGTACACCGTTGCTCAAAATTAATGTCACTCATTTTTAAAACGCACTAGAAAAAAAACGATTTACGAAAATAGTCACAAAGAACAAACAAATGACCCTAACAAGTTTAAACTTATATTTATATGCACCTATATATAAATAGCTTATATTAATATATTAAAACTTATATATTAAAGGTGCATTACATATTAACCTACCGCCCTTCCAAGTCCCGTCTCTGCAGTGTTGCTAGATCGGGCGCTACGTTGTCAGTCTAATTACTTAATTTAAACACCTCGTATATGATTTGCAGACGAACAATCTAAATAGTCTTTTTGATAACGTTAATTACAAGTACATTATACTTGTATTTTACAAGACAACTGTTCTGTCAAACATTAATAAAATATTTACTTTGACTTATACTCTATTTGGTTTTAAAGGAAACATTTTTATGAAATATACGAGATATTTACGTAAATTGCACTGTTCTGCATGAAAATTCTCCCCGCCAAACTAATGTGTTATTTCAATAATTTCTTACTATCTAACTCTTACACTGACCTGTAAATTGTCGTATCATGTAGCAAAATCTAGATAACATCAACATGTTTTGGCATTTCCTATAAACCTATTGACTCTTCGAAAACAAGTCCGAAAGCACTTTTATTGTTTAGTGGAAACGAACAACCATCTGTTCCCGTGGGCTATGCTGTAAACATGAAAGTAACGTACGAGAACATGCGTATAATACTTCAAAGCATAAAATACGAAGATCTTAAATGGAATATCTGTGCCGATCTAAAAGTTGTTACGCTACTTACAGGACAGGGCAACCTTCATTTAAGAAAAAAAATAATCGATTTGGTTGCGTCGTTTAATTTGTACATCAAGTTGAAAATGGAAGATCAAACTGTGCATTTTCGGCATATTTTGCTTTTTTATTTCCGCAAAGGGAATAATGCAAGACAGGCCTGTGAAATATTAAGTAAAGTTTATGGTAACAATGCTCTACAAAAGCGTCAGTGCCAGAGATGGTTCACCAAATTGGTAACTTTGATATCACCGATGCTCCTCGCTCCGGAAGGCCCATGGAGGTTGATGACGACCAAATAAACTCCTAACATTGCGAAGACGCTAAACCTTCATCATTCCACCATTCACGATCATATACGGAACCTGGGATACATCAGCAAACTCGATAAGTATATGGGTTCCTCATGAACTCAAAAAAATTAATCTCACCAATCGCATTAATGTCGCCGATACTCACATCGAGGGCAATAAAATCGATCCGTTTTTGAAGCGACTGGTAACAGGCGATGAAAAATTAATTGTTTACAGCAATATTTGACGTAAGCGTTCGTGATGCAGTGTAACTGAGCCCAAACACAAAGCTGATCTTCACCCGAGGAAAGTTCTCGCTCTCAATATGGTGGGATTATAAGGGCGTGGTGTTTTTCAAGCTCCTACCGCGGTACCAGACGATCGATTCCGATGTGTACTGGATTATTCACATACATTTCTTGCTCATTTAAAAACATATCTTGCGAAGAAGCGGCCAGAACTCATCAATCGCAAAGGCGTAGTGTTCGACCACGACAACGCGAGACCCCATACGAGTTTGATGACTCGCCAAAAGTTGTTGCAGCTTGGATGGAAAATCTTGCCTCATCCTCCTTACTCACCGGACCTTGCTCCATCAGATTACCATTTGTTTCGTTTCTTGCAGAACGACTTGAATTGTAGATCGTTCGATTCTAATGAGGCCATCAAAGAGCATCTCACCCAGTTCTTCGCTGGAAAAGAGCGGTCCTTCTACGAGCGCGGAATCATGCAACTCCCAGGAAGATGGCAAGACCATTGATCAAAATGGGCAATACACCATTGATTGAATCTTGTTCTATTATTAATAAGTGAGCCTTGAAAACCACCCAAAAAATGCGTCATGACTTTTCCGACAACTTTATATAAAACAGCAAGCTAATAAGAATTTAACAGCTGAGTACTGCAAGTACGTGCAAGTACATAAACGCAAATAATAAAATCACGATAATTTGCCAACCTCAAAATACCTTTAATCGAATTAAACGGGTAGTTTAATTTCAACGGATCGTGTCAATGTGCTGCGTTATGAAATGGTAATAATTATTCACGTCTGACAAAAAAGGTTGATCATCGGCCAAGGGATATTAAAGGGATACAGAAGCCAACGCAAAGCTAATATCCTTGATTAAAACGTGAATTTTCACGTTCAAAGAGTGAGAGCTTATTCAAACACATATACATAACATGTCCATTAGTTTAATTGTCTGTTCCGGAAATAAGAGAAAAATAATTGTGCGGAAAGTTGTGTTTTGCACTGAAATGTTAAAATTCAGTTGCCAAAAATGGTAATGCATAGGACCAGTAAATACGAGAGTTGTATATCAAACGAAATCTTTTTCATACTAGACATACATATTAGAACAGACATACATTAATGTCTACGATTTTCGACATGTTTGTGAGTCCATTGTCTTAAGTAAATGTGTAAATGTTAAATTGTTTTTAAAAAAAATAAGAAAATCTAATTAGTACTACCACAAATACCAAATAAGAAGTGGATTAATCTATCTGCGATAAATCAATATAAGCAAGATTTGGAAGGTTAATTTATAGAAGAGAAAAATACAAAAATCGATATATCTACTAGATGAATTTTGACACAAAATCAATAATCAAAATTAAAGTAACAATCCTATTGCAACTTTTGTTGCCTGAAGATGGTCATTTAGTGACCGAAACCGGTAGCAAGTCATAAATAAAGGATTTATGAGATAAAGGCCCATCTTTTCATTTCTTTCCAATTGATACATTAATGTGTTTAATTAGACAACATTAAGCAAAAAGAACGCACTACATTAAGACTAATCGTATTTTAAAAGAAAGAATAATGAAGGGCCTAAGTTAAAACCTTAGGGTACCTCCGAAGTAGCAAATAAACTAATATATTTGATTCCACTATATGAAAAGGTTTTCGTTTAAAAAGGCATGACTTATTTTTAAATTTCAATGGTAATAAAAGTAAATAGGAGTTCATCTGTGACAATATATCTACATATTTGTTGCTACCAGTCGTATACTTGTACCTCCATCATAACTAAGAACATCACTGACTGTACTGTTCTACTCGCTTAGAAATCAATATGTCTAAGGTCTGGGAAAGTATGCTGTCACACAGAGCCGGCACTATATAACTATATAATAATTAAAGTATAAACCGTATTTTTTAAGCGCATATTTCTTGCTCCTCTATACCCACGCCACTGTCCGTGCGTAGAATGTTATCCCGAATGAAGTCTTAACCCTGGTAACCCTGGACTCTGTAGTACATTTTCTCCGTAAGATAGCGAGCTATTCAGATAGCGACCTGCCGGCGGGGTAAACGGGTCGACCACCGCATTGAAAAATTTTTTTTTGCCGCGAGTGACTAACTCCTTCGTCTACTGTATTTACATATGACCTGATTTTGTGTGGGTTTCTGCAACAATTGCACAGTATTGGGAATAAGACTTAAAAAGATTGGAATTGGTTTTTTGGAATCGATTGAAAATGATCCCCATTTTATAGAATGTGTCATTCCTGGTGATGAGACTTGGGTGTTTGCGTACGACCCGGAAACCAAACGCCAAAGCATGGAGTGGCACACTTAAAGCTCTCTAAGACCTAAAAAAAGCAAGGAAGAGCAAGTCGAAGATAAAATACATGCTGATTTGCTTTTTTGAGAGCCAGGGAATTGTCCACAAATAGTTTGTGCCTCCAGGACAAACAGTAAATCAACGCTTTTACAAAGAGGTTCTTGAAAACCTTCGAAAAAGGGTCATGCGTGTGAGACCAAACATCAAGAACAACTGGATGTTGCATCAGGACAATGAGCCTTGTCACACAGCTTTTTCGATAAACGAGTTTTTAGCCAGTAAAACCATTCCTGTAGATCCTCAACCTATTTATTCGCCTGACTTGAGTCCCTTGTAATTTTTTTCTCTTCCCGAGATTGCAAAATCACCTCAAGGGAAGTCATTTTGGGACCATAGAAAACATTCGAACGGCTATAATCGACCAGCTGAAGGCTATTCCAGTATATGAGTTCCAGCACCTATGAGGAAAGGAAGAACCTTCTCCAGCGCTGTGTGACTTCCCAAGGAAGTTATTTTGATGGAGACAATACTGAATTGTAATGCTATTCAAATAAAAAAAAACAAAAAAAAACAAACTCATTACTTAATTTACACACCTCGTAAGGTGGCAGAACTATTATAAGCCTGAACTCGTATGATGGTTAAAAATGCGAGTCTCTTTATGAGTGAATAAACGTACCACCTTTTCCCACCAGCCCTAATAAAAATTTTATCCGAATGACAAAAAAAAATAAAGCCGAAAATAAAGTCGTAAAAAATCCACACCTGTCTGGCGCCCTCCTCATTACAAATTCCATCCGAATGAGGTAGCACGGCGCTGAACGGTCTGGAAAAAATCGCTGCCGAACATCCGGCCGCGTCCATTTTTAGGTGTGCGTACGAATATAATGTCCGAGCGCGAAATTAAGCCATTGGATTGTTTAATAACACGACACGCGTTACGCTACACACAGAAAAGAATTTCTTCAAATTAAGAATCGCCGTTATTATGGATTTCATATCATTGAATTAAAAAAATGTAACTAATAACGAGGTAATGTCCGGGACAGTATGCTGTCACGCAGAGCCGGCACTATACAACTCTGATAATGATGATTAAAGTATAGACCGTATTTTTTTAAACGCATATTTCTTGCCCTGTATACCCACGCCACTGTCCGTGGGTAGAATGTTATCCCGAAAGAAGTCTTCGCGGGGAACCTGGGACGCCGTAATACACTTTGTCCGTAAGACGGCGAGCTATTCCAATAGCCACCTGCCGGCGGTGGTCCTCGGTAATTTTTTAAATAACAACTCTATACTTTTACAACTGATTCGAAGACAGGCCATTTTCCGTGAACAGCATTTTTTTATGAACAGCAGTGTACACAAGTGATATGTCGGTATTTGACTTTAAAATCATTCTGAGATGTTGAAGAAATACCAGAATTTTCACTAAGGTACATTCACAGTAATCTCTCAAGTGCTTGAATTAAAGTTGTGAAAATTATCCACATTCGAAAACGAGGGATAATGTTCCTAGAACATATGAGACCGAGAAAAAGTGTACGGTGACGAATTCAAGCAGGTGGGAGATTGGATAAGAAAATTTCACATCTAAATAAAATTAAGAAATATTGACACCTTGTTGTAGAATACAATATGAAACAAAATTATGAAGTACGTTTAGCATGCTGGCAGAAATTCTTTGTATTACATAACGTTTATTCCGCATTTTAAATGTGATCTTATTCCATTTGTAGTTTGATATCACATTAATTTTTTTTTTTTTTGAATTTGGTTATTTACTTAAATTAAATATATGTATATAACTAGGGTCCGGAAATGTGTGCCATAACGTAGGGTCGGCACTATAAAACTCTATGATAATTAAAGTATAAACCGTATTTTTTAAGCGCCTTGTAAATTATATACGCGTGTATTTATTACCCCTGCATACGTACGCCATTGACCTATCATGTCAATCCGCAGGGACTCGCGTATGCGCGGTAGTACGCCAATTCCGTGCGGGAGCGCTGGATGGTTAAATGCAGTGTATCATGCGTGACAGCAAACTTTCCGAATCCTAAATTGATCAATGATACTCAAACGCCAGTTAAATGTCGAATCAACATTTAACAGAAAAATTTCTAATAGAATTGTACCTAGGATACCCAACAACACAAAAATTTCTAATTTTTTTCGTTACCATAGTTGTTACGGTTTCAGTTTGCACTGCTGTAGAGTATCTGGCTTTGACTAGTTACCGATATTTAATAGCTTATTAGTGCCGCGCTATGGCGCTGTTCGACACGTGTCGAGTCGTATAATTGCTTTAAACTTTCGACCTGTTAATTGAATCTTGGCTGTGTTGAAGCATATGTTTTCGTTTGGTTGAGTCAAGGATATAAAATAAGTTACAGAAGATTACTGTCTTCCAACATCGGACTATTTGTACGTTGTGAACGTAATTCTGAGGTTACCAGAATTCTACAGTCAGCACTTAACCCCCCCCCCCCCCCCCCGTGACGAGCTCCATAGTGACGAGATCCATTGTGCCAAGTTTCGAGTGGGTTCGAACATTCGAAGACTGGGGTTGAGTTCCACGTTCCCCGAAGTAGGAATCCAGTACAAGGCTTGCTGTACGTCCCCTTGCAGAGGGTTGAGCCCGAACTACAGATATACCTTTTTTTACAACTGCTCCAGTCACGTGAGTGTGTCATTCCGACTGAAATTTATTCCACGCTATAATATTTTATAATATTGATATTTTACGTCGCAGTCTACGTATAGTTATTGCAATTTATTACCTTTATGGCCCTTTAACGCCTATAAGCTTTTAGTACATGAATGTAAACCAACGGTAGCCACCTGCGGAGAGTACTTTGGTATATTTTGTGGTTTTTTAAGGTTACATATTTAGTTTCGAGTATTTAGTATCGCTGTTAAGGCCGAATTACACCTACTGTCATCAGTGTACCTGACTGTCATGTTTTATGTTATTAAATTGGGTCTATTTGTGTTTGAAACGCTGTGTTTTAGTTTTCCTAACCCCAAAGAACGAAAGTATCTATTTGTCTTTTGCTCTCTATTAACAACATTCTAATACAGTTCATTATCCACTAATTTGGGGTACGCCCCGAGAATAGAGCTAGTAAAATAAATAAAAGTCGTGACATAGGACTACTTTCCGGGCAAAGCAAGTGTCACGACGCTGGTTGGACAATAGTGCCCCTTTCGAGTCTATAATATCAAAACTCCAGCTGAAGTTCATATCATAGTAACTGCTAAAAACAAAAGCAACTCATTGTTTGAGGATATAGACGTGACATTTTCAATAACATACACATTTGTTGATCATTTAACACGGAGATAATATTAAAACTAGATTGACAAAATATCATAGTTAATAAAAATATTGAAACGTTTTGTCCAACTTGGGCTCGTTTTAGTGAGGAAAATTAAACACGCACTTTTAAAACAATTTATTTTATGAAAACACAATGACCAAATAAACTACTGACTAACACTAGTACTAATTTATATGCTACAATTTATATCCGAATTTAGATCGGTGCACGTTTTTCAAAACCCGAACCGCAAGTATTTATGTTAAAGACTGACTCTTCGCTACCCCGGCATGCTTTTATAACACCCGTTAGCCTTTGCGTGGACATTTAGGTGGGACTCCCGGCGCTCTCAGAATAAGCGGGCACCTTCTAGATGGACCACGAGAAAACTTTAATTTTTTTAATGCATATTTTAAAAAAAAACAAATTCAAAACTTCCGCTTGCCTTTGTCTACTGATGCTTCCTCCCATTAAAAAAAAAACATATTTACTAACTTTTACAACCAATTTTTCCTGCTCTTTTTTGTACTTGCATATTTGCATCATGCACCAACCAATGTCTTTTAAAAATATAAATTTTTAAAATTATTTATTTAATGTTGAAAAAATAAGTTATTTAACAATAAACAAACACAAAGAATTCATCCACATGCCAGTCAAAATTATTTTTAAATACTGAATAATTTTAAAACAATCTGGCATCATTGCGCTGGAAAACTTAAACATGTGCATAACGTGTATCGGTTTTTATTTTGTATGAAGTATAGAAATGTGTCAGTAATGTTTCTTTGACCTAATGGCAAACGGTTTCTTTCCAAAGTTCAAAAGATTTTATTAATGTCTCTGAGCCAACAAATTATATTTCCCTGTGTACGTGACGGATAAGCATCCCAAATTGGTCGCAACGGCAAATAAATATGGAGTGGCTCAGGAGGGAGCAGGGCCGCCACCTCTAATACATACACACATACCGTGTACGTCGACCGGGGGACAGACGGCCGCTCCCGCACCCCCGAGGTGTGGCCCTCGAACTATCGATTCCGCAGTAAACATTTCTCTGGAGCGCTTAGAGAAAACAAAGCTCAGCTTATCCACTGTGCACTGCAGCTTCTGCAGCCACCGCACAACGGGCCACATTTAGTGGATCTAGCGGGTCAACAAGTCACTGTCGCTAAAGAACAATATTCTTTTTTTAGAAAAAGAATACATACTTGGAAATGTCAAGGTACCTGCGACAAATGAGACCCACACCATACAAAACATTTTTATAATTCAAATAAAACGGCACAGAATAAGGTGTACTTACATTTATGGAAAAACAAACCAACTTTTAAATTAGCGCCATTTGCGGTCTATTTGAGTTAGAGACTTGCGGTTTTTAACTTTCGGTAGCCTATACGATTGGTTTAAATGCGCCATAGATGTTACGTTATGACGTGAACGGTTCGCCGTCCACACTCCAAAAAGCAACCCCATGTGAAAATTTGAAGATTTTGCCGTAAAAAAAAATAAAGGTGCGTATTCATTTGCAACAGAATGCCCCGAACGAACAAAACGCGCCGCGCGCGCTGTAGCAAATTTGTCTATTCAGTACATTGCGCCAAACAGAACAAAATGCGCAGAACATTTTCCGAGGTTTGTCGGTAAACGCGATTTGCGCAAAGGGAATTATTCTTTCGCTGGTGCTCAGTGGATACGGACGTTTGGTGCGTTTGCTGTGTTTGTGGCGCTCCGTTCTTGGCGGAAAAATTATTTTTCGAAGAAAATAGACTGGAGCAGGGAAAAATGCCTAGAACTGATTGACCAGTTTGAAAGACATCCTATATTATGGGATCCTACAAACGGATTGTATTTTATTGAAATTATAAAGCATGATGCATGGGCGGTAATTGCTAAAAATATGGGATGCGCCTCAAATGATGTTAAAAAAATGGAAAGTCTTCTTTAAAGTTTTAGAAGGGAAAAAGGGGAAAAATCTATGGGAACAGGAAAACTAAAAAGCGCAGTGCAATAGCCAGACAATCTTGAACAGGAATTGCCATTCGAAATGAAGTGTCTTTCTCGGCTATTCTAGGACCTACTAGACATATTAGATTCTCAAAGACTTCTGCAGCCATCCTCGTAAAATTTTTTCATATGCATATAATCCAGGTCACTGAGTAAGGCCATATTTTACGTCGCAAAAAAAGGCGTCTTGCCCACATTTTTTCGTTCTTTTCTCTTCTTTTTGGGAACGCAGCGAATACCGCAAACACTCCAAACAGCCCGAATTGTCCGCGCAAAATGTTTGTTGCGATCTGTTCAGCATGAGCGGCGCGTTTGGTTCTTTTGGGGCATTCTGTTGGAAATTAATACGCACCTTAAGATCTCATCAACAAGTTCTGTGTATTTGATCGCCGCTGTCCCATCTCTTTAACCCATTTCAAGCCACTCCTTTGCATTTACGCAGGATTTTGCGTGATTTAACCTCTGTTGGGCGAATCAATTGATCTTAGTGCTGCTTAATAGATTGGTGTGGGGTGCCACAACTTTCACCCTTTGACAACCCAAGCACCTCTCCAAACCACACCTACTCCGTAGTTTAAGTTTAATAAAGGACTAATTAATAATTGGAAAAGCATTTAAATAAGTGTTTTCACAAATATTTAACGTATTCAGACGTCACACAGAGATATACTTCATATTCGACACAAATATAGTCTTCATCATCAGAGGGCGTATATACTAAGCAGTCTTTGTGAGTATATCTATTGCAAAAAATTTAGAGCCTCATATCGCTTTCACGGCATTTCCGGCATATTGTACCATCAATTATTTTTCTTAACTGTACGTTGGCAAGTCGACGTGCTTTACTTAGACCTTATTTCTGACATGTACTTGTTGAGGTTAGCCCATTGTTAGAAAAACAACAATTAAATTCATTCTTTCACAAATAACTTTATTTTATGTAAATATTATAAAACATTTGAGTCGGTCATTTGATAACCGAACTCACGACCCAACCGCGACCGGTCTGTCATATTTTTGTAGTGTGTGGGCAGAAGTGAGACCAGTCTTGCTATTCTGGACAACGCAATCGCATCATAGGGGTGATTTCGCCGGTTCCGATTTACGAAATACACTCATGACTGGAATGAATTCACATGACTGGATATATATTATCAAATTTAAATGAGTGTAGTGTTCCATCTTGCATAACCATTCCTTTGTCCATACACGTTTCTTTTTCTTTTTGTCTGAAAAAATCACTACTGCCCCGACAAATAAATCTATTTTCCAATTGGAAAGAAATGAACTCACATTTTGCCATACTCCAAAGAAAGCTATTTTCATTTTTCGCGACAGAGGTGCTATGGTATCGAAAGCTTGCTTACGGTAACTCGTCGCGAACTGAGGATATCGTAGAGTACGTAAATAAATATGTGGGGCAGAAAAGATTGGTCTGAGTCTGGCTCGCAGTCGTCAGTCGGGTCTGATTCTGCTAAGTGAATGGCCCGCTATATACTGGAATAGCCTTCGGCTGGTCGGTTACAGCCGTTTGAATGTTTTCTATGGTCCTAAAATGACGTCCCTTGAGGTGATTTTTCAATCTCAGAAAGAGAAAAAGTCACAAGGACTCAAGTCAGGCCAATAACGAGGCTGAGGAGCCACATGAATCTTTTTACTAGCTAAAAACTCGTTTACTGAAATGTCTGTGTGACAAGGCGCAATCCTCATCCCCAATTCATTAGTCAAAATCTGATGAACAGTGGTGTGATTCAAATTTAACTCTTCTCTGATCACTTGTCGTCAACCGGCGATCTGAACGCACAAAACACTAAAAAAATACTGTATCCGTAGGCGTGTTAAAGTTTTGCAAAAGTATCCAAAAGTGTCCAAGTCCGAAGCAACACCTGATAGCACACCGTTGCTCAAAATTAATGTCACTCATTTTTTAAAACGCACTAGAAAAAAACTGGTTTACGAAAACCGTCACAAAGAACAAACAAATGACTCTAACAAGTTCAAACTTGTACTGAAGGTGCATTACATGATAACCTAGCGACCTTCCAAGTCCCGTCTCCGCAGTGTTGCTAGATCGGGCGCTACGTTGCACCTCGTTACACCTCGTACGTCGTACGTAAAAATGAATTAGGTATAAGTGAAAAATCCATAGCCAAATTTTAACTTTGCATTAATTTGCATTTAATACGAGTTATGCCGATTAAAGGAAAAATTCACGCCCGTTCGAATTTATCGCTCCCGGAATTCTTTCCATCGCGAGAAAAAATAAACTCGAACTCCGGGTCCGATCTCTAATCAGATTAATTTACAATCCAAGTCACTCACAATCTCAATCTAATTATTACGTCCGCTGCTCCTTTAGTTACCCGAGTTATCCCACGATATCGATCGGAAATTGTCTTATTAATATTTCAACGAAATTCTATCTGTGTAGGTGAAATATCAAGCTTGTGTAACAACGCTATACGGAATGCACGTGACGTAGACGGCGCACAGTGAGAGATTTCATGTTTTATTTTCCAAAAACCTAATATCTCGAGAACGAAAGAAGATAATCCAATAATTCTTTTTGGACGTTGAAGCTAAGATCATGAAGAATAGAAAAAAAATTATTAAGAAAGTCCGTATATTAAAACCTAACCTATAAACTAATAAGGAGTCTCAAAAAAAACTTGAAAACTTAGTGTAAAATTTCAAATATCTCGATAACAAAACATCTGATAAATATTTTTATTAGAAAGCTTATTTTGTAAGTAAAATATGAGGATTAAAAATAATTCCTCTGTATCGAAACCTAACCTTAAAAGTGATAGTAAATCTCGAAATACTTTAATACTTACAGTTAAATTTTAAATATCTCCAAAGTAAAACAAGATAGACTTGTCAGTCTTTCTTAACAATGAAGCTGGAAGAGTAAGTGATATATAAAGACAATGAATGATTCCTGTGTATTAAAACCTAACCTATAATATTATAGAAAATCTTGAAATACTTGAATAATTACGGTAGAAATTTAAATATCTCGATAACAAAACAAGATAGTCTGATAAATGTTTTACTATAATAAAGCTAATCTAGTCTGTATTATATAAAGATAATATATAATTTCTGTGTATCAAAACCTAACCTGTAAATTGATAGGGAATCTCAAAAAAACTTGAAAACTTAGTGTTAAATTTCAAATATCTCGATAATGAAACAAGATAGTCTGATAAATCTCTTTTATTTATAAAGCCAATGTAGTAAGTAAAATATAAGGATAAAAGTAAAATATAAGGATTATCAATAATTACCGTGTATAAAAACCTAACCTTAAAAGTGATGGGAAATCTCGAAATACTTGAATACTTAAGATTAAATTTCAAATATCTCGATAACGAAACAAGATACTCTGATAAATCGCTTTCTAATATGAAGCTTATGTAGTAAGTAATGTATAAGGATGATAAATAATTCCTGTGTATCAAAACCTAACTTTAAGTGACGGGAAATCTCGAAATACTTTAATATTTACGGTTAAATTTTAAACATCTCCAAAGTAAAACAAGATAGTCAAGTAAATCTTTTTTAATAACAAAGCTGAAAGAGTATGTAATATATAAAGACTATAAATGATTTCTGTGTGTCAAAACCTATCCTATAAAATAATAGGAAATCTCGAAATACTTATAAATACGTATAATTACGATTAAATTTTAAATATTTCGATAAGAAAACAAGGTAGTCTGATAAATGTTTTTATATAATGGAGCTAATCTAGTAAGTAATATATAAAGATTATAGATGATTTCTGTGTGTCCAAACCTAACCTATAAAATGGTACGGAATCTCAAAAAAACTTGAAAACTAGTTAGGTTTTAATACACAATCATCATTCATAGTCTTTATAGATCACTTACTCTTCCAGCTTCATTGTTAAGAAAGATTGACAAGTCTATCTTGTTTTACGTTGGAGATATTTAAACTTTAACTGTAAGTATTATTTTTTTTCGAGATTTACTATCACTTTCAAGGTTAGGTTTAGATACACAGGAATTATTTTTAATCCTCAAATTTTTACTTACCACATTAGCTTTCTAATAAAAAAGAGATTTATCAGACCATCTTGTTTTGTTATCGAGATATTTGAAAGTTTTTGTTTTGAGATTCCTTATTATTTTATAGGTTAGGTTTTGATATACGGACTTTCTTAATATTTTTTTTCTATTCTTCATGATCTAAGCTTCAACGTCCAAAAAGAATTATCTTGTTTCGTTCTCGAGATATTAGTTCATGAAAAAATAATGTTAGGTTGGCCCACTAAGGGCGTTTGTTAAATTAGGACGGTTTTGCGTTCACCACGAAAACAAATATACAGGGTGATTCCAAACTTCGTGTCATTATTTCAGCGACTTATTCTACGCAAGGGGAGTCGCCAAATGGGAAGGAGACACGGGGCAATTTCCCTCCCCTAGAGGTTTGGAAAAGTGTAGACAGAAAAATGAAATGAAAACGGTGTCGTTTGGGCAGTGTGACGTCTCTATTCATACTCTCTCTATCATAGGTACAGTGTGGAACAGCCAAATGGAATAAATTCAGTGGCTCCATTATTATGCATTTTTTTAGAAAATCCTGAGACACGTCAATTTCTGATTGTAAAATGACATCTTGCGACGTAAAAATGTCATCCCTAAATTCAACCCCCTTCAAGTGACAGCTACAACCTCTAAATTTTCAAATTGGAAGTAGGGGCGTGTGATACTTCATTTGAAAGGTCTTTTTATTCTCTATTCAAAACTGCTATGGTTTTAAATTTTATTGCAGAAATTAACAACAAAAAAGTTTTTTTCCAGCGTAGGAAATTCGTCACAATAAAATAAAAAACAAATCAATATTAATGCAGCAGATGTTCAAAATGCATGCCTCCAGCATCTTGGCAGCATCCTAGACGTAAATAGAAATGTCTTCTAACGTTAGTTAACATCTGCGGGGTAATCAACTTAATTGCAAGTGTCATTCTTCTGTCTAGGATTAAAGCCTAGATAATTTTTAATAATATGCATTTTAATTGACAGAAAGGAAACAAACGGCACCATGTCCCATTGTTAGAAAGATGATTTTAAGGCAAGTAAGATAAACACAGTTCTAAAGAGACATCCAAAAAAAACGTCATCAAATCTGGCTATGAACGAGAGAGCTGGAATTAGCGGTTATGTCGAAGCTCAAAACGAAACGTCAAACTTTTGATAAGTAACTGTCACAATTGTAAAATAAATAATGTAATGTAACAGCTTTGACAATTAAATAAGGTTATAAATTTAAGAGGAATACGTCTTTTTTTGCTCTTGACCCATTCGATTGCCTTTTTTGGATGAATCGTTATTTAAAATGATAACGTTTGGTCGACGAAAATTGATAAAAAAAAAAAAGAAATTACAAACTTTTATTTCTTTCTCGTTTAATACTGTGACATTTTTTTGAGAACCTGAAACGATAAAGAAATTTGTTATCGTTCCATTCCTCAGTGTAAATAGGATATTCCCTTACAGTGCCGGCTGGGGCAATCCACATCATGTTTTAGGGTGTGATCGACAGTTGTTTTTTTTTTCGTTTCACCATCACCATTCGTGTTGTGGGTCTCATGCTTTCTTCTCAGCCGCCAATATGGCTTCTCATATTTGCTAAAAAATCGACAATATCTTCGTAATCATCCTCAAATAAGACTTGAAAATCTGTGTCCATGTTTACACAAATTTATAACAAATGAAAAAAATAATTAGGTGCTAATAACAACATAAAAACTTCAAAAATGCACGCTTGTTGTATTGTAAAACAGTAAATAATCGAATAATTAACCAAGCCTTAACCACTATTTCAGGGTACATTTAAATTTGGTAAAGGACACGCCCCCAATTAAACATTGGTTGATCTAATCAGGATCGAGAAATACACGTTGGAATGGTTGTTTAACCATCGTTTATGGAACGTAATTATTCTAACAAGATGTAAAAGTACTGGGCTCCAATGTTTGCGTTTGTTGGTACATACATATCGTTTTTAGTAACCATACTATTAGTCTCGTTAATTTTTTATTTACGTTATTATTATTATTATTATTTATTCCGTTTTGTGTGTTCAGCATCGTAAGTGTGGCGCACAGAATTCTGACTATGCGATGGAATCTCATAATTTATCTAGACCGTAATTAATTTTATTTTTGTGAAAAAAAGTAAAGTAAATAGTCCAGTTACTCGGGATATTCACCTCCGAATTCTTTCGGACTTCTCCGATTCAATTGAAATTTGGTGAGATGATAGGAAAGTGCTTAAATAACAAAAGTTACATTATGCCGATGTGTGCTTTTGCCCCAGGGGTGGTTGCCACCCCCTTCTCGGGGGTTGAAATTCCTTTTACTCAAAATATCCGGGAATCGATGGAGGATCAAATTCTAAGCAACTTTTGTTCTATAAAGTTTTTTCTGAAAGTAAATACTTTTTTGAGTTATTAGTCGTTGAAAACCTTGAATTTTCATCGAAAAAACCTACGTTTCTTAACGATTTTTCACGAATAACTCAAAAATGACGCCTCTAATCAAAAAAAGTATACAGAACAAAAATGAAGCTTATAAAAAAACAAAGAGGATTATATTTTTTTTAATTATTCTACGTGCAATAAAAAACGCGATATGATCGGTGAAAGGAGACCTTTTTTTTGCGAATACTTGGAACAATGTTTTTCAACGTTAAATTACGAGAAAAGGGTTGATTTTTCGGAGAAAATGGTGAAGTTTTTTTTTAGTTCTTGAAAAAATATTCAAAATGAGCACCGATAAAAGTCATTTGCATGTAAATTTAGTGAGTTATAGCGCATAAAAGACAGAGCTCGATTTTTTAAGAAAAAAAGGGCAGTATAATTAACTTAATATCCACCAGAATCAAAATTTATCGTTTTCCTTCCACATGACATTTTATTTTAGTATTATTTATTACATCCAGAAGTTTGACCGGTTTAAGTTGCATAATTTTTGAAAAAAGGAACATTAATTTGTAACGCGTATTTTGCAAATTTCTCAAAAAAAAAATCCTTTTTTTTAAATAACTTAAAAACTATGATGTATACGTAAAAAATTATAGGATACGAAAATGTAGCTCTTTTTTCATCAAACATTTTCGTTTTCTTTAAATGTCTGTAGAATGAAAATTGACGGAGATATTACCGATTAAAGTTCAAGTCAAAGTTCATACGTTTCATGTTATGTCATGGTGTGAATACCACCTGTCCCGAGCCCTTCAACCTTTCACCTTTAAAAATTAAAAGGTACGTGGACTTTTTAATAATAAGAATAAGTAGAAGTGAAACAGGAGTATAACAAATATTTGTATCGCTCAAGAATTAGGGACCGAATTCATGCATCTACCCGCTAACACGAGTAACCTAGGTGGTATATCTACCTATTTTACCTCTTCCCCCTTTATAATTACATTCAATATTATTCAGAGTTCATTCATGACAAAATTAAAGTGCAGTGATGCATATTATCCGCAGATGAAAACGGAATACTTAATGGTATTAATTGTGATGCAAAACCATTCAAACGTTATGAAAAGCAGCTCTCTTGTAATTTACCGAGTAATTTAATACTATTCAATGTAAATAGCGGAAGTGCTCTTGAGATCAAATAATAAAAAAAAAATACAAAAACATGACCCAATTTGTAAACAGCTATTTATGCTTGGAAAAATACTCTTTTATAAGCAGATTTTTTTGACTTGAAAAAGTTTTGTTGGTAAGGTTGAAAAATATTGGGCATAAAGGGTATCCCCACATAAGTATGGTGAAATGCCCCCTTTTTTTATTTTCTTCGCATGATGAAAGTGTTTCTTAGGGTTAATTATGAAAGGTAGACCGAATTTTAGGTCCAACAAAATTTCCTCTCAGCTAGGTATGGAAAAAAAACCTGTTTTTTACGTTTTATTTTTTTTCTCGATTTTTAACTGTCGAAAAAATATGAAAAATTCATGAGTACAGAAAATATGATAATTTTATGTAAATTTTTTTTCAAGCTCATTCAAGGTCATTAAGACCTCAAAAAAAAGTATTCAAACTTTAAAAATCCCATATCTTTTAACCAAAAAAAAGCTTCAGGCTCAGATTTTTAATATGTTATATTTTTAACTGTTTTTTAATACCTCAAATTTTTTTGAGTGGTGGGTAATGCCCAAAAGTGCGAAAAATAAATTTTTTGTCCGTGAAACGACTTAAAACGGCTTAAAATCATCATTTTATAGTGTCCTGATTTTTTTCTTGCACTAAAAGGACTCAAATGACTTCAAACAATTAAAAAATATAAAAACTACTAGTTTCGTTAAGTGGAATTTTTTTTCTTACTATTTTTAGTGAACATATTTTTTTAATTGTTTGAAGTCATTTGAGTCCTTTTAGTGTAAGAAAAAAATCAGGACACTATAAAATGATGATTTTAAGCCGTTTTAAGTCGTTTCACGGACAAAAAAATTGATTTTTTCGCACTTTTGGGCATGACCCACCACTCAAAAAAAATTGAAAAAATTTGAGGTAGTAAAAAACAGTTAAAAATGTAACATATTAAAAATCTTTAAAGATTTTTAAAGTTTGAATAATTTTTTTAGAGGTCATAATGACCTTGAATGAGCTTGAAATTTTTTTTACATAAAATTAATCATATTTTCTGTAGTCATGAATTTTCATTTTTTCGACAGTTAAAAACCGAGAAAAAAAATAAAACGTAAAAAACAGGGTTTTTTCCATACCTAGCTTAGAGAAAAAAATTTTGGACCAAAAAATTCGGTCTACCTTTCATAATTAGCCCCAAGAAACACTTTCATCATGCGAAGAAAATAAAAAAAAGGGGGCGTTTCACCATACTTATGGGGAATACCCTTTGTTCGCAATTGAGCTAAACCTACTGAGAATAATTATTGTTTGTTACAATACAGCTTTAATAAACAGATATCCGGTTGATTCAAAAGTATTGAGTCTTGCTGATAAGTTCAAATAGGATTATTTATTTTATAAACAGGAATGCGCCATTCTATAAGTCGCCAACGAGACAACTGTGGCAGACAGTCGATACCACGTTCCCAGAACTCACGCGGTTGTGAAACGATAAAGGGTGTATGACTATGACTATTTGTAGATGGCGACTATCATCAAATGATTTATTTATTAAATATTTTCTGAGCGCACAGAACAAATGATAGTCAGTAGGGGAAAGGTCTGGTGAATATGGTGGATGGGGCAGAACTTCAAAACCTAACTACAAGAGTTCAAGACGTGTCTATTTTGCTACATAGGGACGCGCAGTGTCGTGCAGCAGTATAACTTTGTCCAGCTGAGGCCGCAGAAAATCTAGCTGAGCGTCCAATTTGCGGAGTTGAACACAATAGATAGCGGCTGTCACGGTAGTATTGTCCTCCAAGAATTACCAGTGATACACGCCGCGAAGGCACCATCAAACTGACATCACCTTTCTCGGGTGGACGTCAGATTTAGGTACCGATTGTGCTGGAGCATCTGCGTCTACTCCCTGGCGCTTACGGCTGTAAACATACATAAAGCATCCCCTTTTCATCCTCGGTAAGAAGTTGTTCAACCAGTCAAAACAACGACTGCGGGAGAGAAGTTGTGTTGTTGGAAGTAGTCGTATATGAAAAAAAAATCTAAAAAAGATAGCGTTTTTGTCCTTGGCGTTTTTAACAATTCGTAAGATTGAAAAACACGTTTTTTCGTAAATAAAAAAAAAAACAAGCTCGTAAAGAAAGGCGTTAAATGAGAGTTGTAGGTAATAAAAATATTTTTCGATTCACTTTTTTTTTAATATCGATTGCCTCATTACTTTTCGAGATACATACAAAAACACAGTCAAAAATCGACGATTTTGCTCTATCTTTTGCAAATTAACGTTTTGAAACTTGCCACTTGCTGTAACCGTAGCCCACGGCAATCCAAAAAAAGTACGTTTTTTCAAAATTGAAAAATATTGAAAATTTCTCGATACAGGTATATCGATTTTTCAAAAAGAAAGACGATCTCAAAAATCTGCTCTGCTTGCTCGATGAATGGTCCTAGAATAACGAATCGGGGCTAATTTTTTTCATGGAGGGTGGATGATCCGGCAAGTGCTTTAGGAGTACCTACTTCTTGAAGAAAACGTAGAACTGAATGGCGATGAGGATAACGCTAGAATATACGGGAATGTGATCGTACAGGAAGAGGAAGAAGAAGAACAGTGAATCCCAAGAAATCATTAAATCTAAAAGAAGAAGAATCGAAGATAAATTCTAATGAATAAATGAAAATAAAACTTGATCGGCGCAGTATTTTTATATTTTTTATATTTTAATGTAACATACAACAATTGTCTAAACAACTTCTAAGTACTTTTTTAATTACACAATAATGAATTGAATTTAATTGAATTGTAGTTGCTTTATTGTAAATAATTGTTAAAATACCGAAAAATAGCAGATAATTGAAAAAAAGGAAAAATTTAATTTTTGTCTATTTTTGTTACAAGACATATAATTATTATATTCGTCTTTATCTCGTCGAGACGCCCCAAATTTTTCTTTGGGGGGGGGGGGGGGCGTCTGATGCAGGTTAAACAAAAAAGCAAAAAAAAGGTCATTGAAAGCAAGGACAACCGCAATCCCCCGACATCCCCCGACTATTTTGGTTTCCACTTGACCATTGTGGAGGGGGGGGGGCGATCGCCCCTATCGACCCCCCTTGGCTACGCCCTTGCCACCCCGCGCGCCACCCGCTCGCTAAGCGCTACACTTCACTTCGACATTCGTTTATTAATGCTGTAGGTCGATGAAATATTTGTAGTTGAAGTATTCTTTAATTGAAAATATAAGTACATATTCAACTTTAATCTCCATAAAAATCGACGCTGTAGTACGTAAATGGCGCTCTGGAATTTTTTGAAAAAAAAAAAACTATCTCGGCTTCAGAAAGGCGTAGAAAAACTGTTTTTTTTTTAAATTCGTGAAAAAAATGTCAGCAATCGAAAAAGATATTTAAGAAAAATGTGACCGAAAAAAAAAATTTTTTTTCAAACTCATTTTTGTAGACACTTAAATTTTATAAAATCGGTACCATTCTTTTTTTGCCATCATAGTACAACTCTCCAAGAAAAAAATGAGCCCCGATTCGTTATTCTAGGACTATCCATCGAGCAAGCAGAGCCGATTTTCGAGATCATCTTTTTTTTTTGAAAAATCGATATATCTCGAAAAATATTCAATATATTTCAATTTTGAAAAAACGTACATTTTTGGATTACCGCGGGCTACTGTTACAGCAAGTAGCAAGTTTTAAAACGTTAATTTGCAAAAGATAGAGCAAACAAAATTGTCGATTTTTAACAGTTTATTCGATATATCTCAAAAAGTAATGCAGCAATCGATATTAAAAAAAATATATATATGAATGGAAATACCTTTTTATTACCTACAACTAATCGAACACTATATTTTAAGAATGTGGGTATACACTGCTTTATTGAACATGCAGAAAGGGGGGTTGAAATGTCGAACCCCCTTTCCGCATTTCACATAAACAACTACGAGCAAACGAAAACAATAGATTAACAATCACGAAAAAACGATCTCCGCCGAAAAACCGCAAGTTTCAAAAATGGGGGCTAACTTCATGAAGGTGAAAGCGAGGAATGACTGTTCTACGTATATTCAAGCTAGACCTAATCCATTCGGATAGAAAGTCTTCGCCTAGCAAGCGAATGAATAATCCTGCTAAATCTATCATCATTTCTGATAGTGCCTTGCAACATAAATTAGCGCTCCGAAGCTAGCGAAGCCGAACCCCCGGATTAGTCCGTATTAATGTGTGGGTAATTTTCCTGTCTTAGTTATAAATCGCTATTTCTAAGAAGCAATTAAGCTGGACGGTTAACGTTCAGACTAAATGTTGATGCAGCTCTGACTTTATCTCCGAACGGAACAATGAAACGAATTAAATTGAGCTAAACAGTATAACTGCAAGAGCAGCAGTTGGAATGAAATAGTATCAGAAACAGTAGTAACCAGCGATAGTATAGTAATAATATCCGCAGAAAAAAAATCCAGACCTTCGTTTTGATTTTTTTGATAAAACTATCGTTACCTAGTGGGATGAGGTTAAAAACACTAGTTTTCATTTATTTGACGTTTCTAATCCTTCTTTCAAACAGAAAATGAATATTATATAAAACTTGAAACAGGGCACAAATTTTATCACATTATAAGGACAAAACTAAAGAAAGAACTAAACTAAAAATGTCCTAAAATAATATCTTATCAAGAATACCTATACAAAACACGTAATAAACAAAATTTTGAATGATAATACTAATAATAATAATAATATAAAAAACATTACCATCGTAATTTTTAAAGTTTGTCCTGTCCTGTAGATAGTTTGTGTTTTTACCTTTTTTAAGAATATACATCTTTCTACAATTATATATTCACTTTCCACAAAATAGTGGATCTTTCTACCAAAATAGTGAATATTTGGATCTTTTCTATCGATCGCACTTTCATTGAAAAAAATAAAACAACCCAGGTGAAAGTTCTACGCGTCAAAATAGAAACCTGATCACAAAAAATTATTACCCAGTATATTAATTATCCGAGATTCTTTGTAATGATGGTTCTAAGTATGTAGTCTAAATAAACGAGCTTTATCTAAATCGTCAAAGCCGTCATGAAGATATTGAAAAACTATTTCTTAGGTTAGCTTTGAAGGTCAACTATATCTCAAGAACTAAAAACTTTTTGCCTGGTCTTTTTTTCCGTAGACCGTATCAAGATCAAACAAGTTTTTATTTTTAATTTTTTTACAATGCTAGCCTTCTATTTAGACCTAATAGTCATCCCAGTGTATGATATGGTCCCATGATCCCTTAAGAAAATACCTTCTAGTATGCCATCTAGTAGAGGGGAAATTTTTAAATACAGTAACAGACTTAATGCAACAAGCTCTGAAAATCGTGGATAAATGGTGCCAAAAGGAAGACTTAAAAGTCAATCCTTGTAAAACAGCGCTAATCCCCTTCACGAAAAAGAAAAAGCTAGGAAAATATACAATTCCACAGCTTTTCAATACGCAACTGCAAATAAGCCAGGAGGTGAAGTATCTAGGAGTTACACTGGATGCAAAACTAACCTGGAATACGCATTTGCAGGAAACCATAAATAAAGGGAAAATGGCACTAATGGCTGCCAAGAGGGCCGTAGGCATCAAATGGGGACTTAAACCCTGCATAGTACATTGGTTGTACACAGCAGTAGTGAGACCCATTATAACCTATGGATCACTTATATGGTGGACCAAAATGATGCAAAGAAAAGCAACACTGGAGCTTTCGAAACTTTAGAGATTAGAGATTAGCCTGCCTTTGCATCACTAGTGCAATGAAAAGCACTCCAACAGCGGCAATGGAAACCATATTAAACCTTCCGCCATTAGATATTTATATCAAGGCGGAGGCAAGAATGGGGGGCCCACAGGTTGAAGTGTAATGGTAACTGGCAAGCCGCAACTTTTGGTCATGCCAGTATAACAAGTACGATCACAGATCCATTATTTTTAATGACAAGTGACGAAATGACACCAAGAACTAAATATGCAAAACCTTTTAACATTCAGTTAAATTGGGAAGCAAAAGAAGAAACCAACTGTCAGGAAGGAATACTAGTGTGGTACACTGATGGATCCAAAATGGACAGTGGAACTGGCGCGGAAATCTATGGCGAAAGACCCAGGTACAGAAAATATGTACCTCTAGGGGAATATGCCACAGTATTTCAGGAAGAAGTACATGCAATTGAGCTATGCTTAAGGGAGAATATTGAAAGAGGATATAGAGGGAAAACAATCCTCATACACTCTGACAGTCAGGCAGCCCTACAAGCTTTAGCATGTAAAAAAAATAAAATCAAAATTGGTCTGGGATTGCCTACTATCTATACTGCCTACTAGTACGTTGTATACGGAATAGAGATATTTTCGTTTTCTCTTTCTTTTCTATGATATTTAAGGGTCGGCTGATAAGTCCCGAGCCTCTCAATGAAAACATTAAAAAAAATGTTTTATTTTTTTTTTCGGTTTAATTTAATTAAATCATCTCTGTAGTGCGATTTATCAAGGTCCTCAAAATAGCTGATTCTCCAGGTAATTATATAGTTATAGAATTAAATTTGAATAAAAAATACTCGATTTGCAAATTTTAATTTCACTTTACAGAAACCGATGGAGCCAGTGATGACATTCTCTCACATGATGAAGACGATGATTCAGAAGATGACACTGAAGTATGAAGGGAGAATATAAGGATCTGAATTCTTCGAATATACAGATTCAAATTTTTCATTTTAATATTGTTTACAATTAATATTTTCATTCTTAATTTATGTTTAATTAAAAAATAAAAATAACATTGTCATTTATACAGGATGTGTAAAACCGACATCGGCCGGTTGTGAAAAAGGACAGTCTACACTTCTCTTTCTATCGTGGTGAAAGGGTCGGTCTTATTCCCTCACTACCTTCGATGCGTATGCGGTTGCTTCATATCTGTCGTCTCACTTCTGTTTGTCCTTTTTTATAACTGACCGATGTCGGTTTTACACAGACTGTATATTCATGATATCATTATTATCCACTACCACTGAACATAGGTTTGTAATGGCCCATTTTCCCCATAATCCATGTAACGACGACAGTAAGTATGATCATTTCTATGATTCATATTATTTCTTATATTCAAAGTACCTAGTTCATGAAATAGTCAGCAGATTCCATATATTGAAAGAGGAAGTTCTATATATTTGTGTGCTCGCGCAGGAGAAAATATTTACTGTCTGCCAGATCAAAGCAACCGACATACCCGACTGCCTTGAAAAGTATATGCTTCTAATACTATCAAGAATACCATATATAAATTTCATAAAATACTTTTGAAAAACATTTTTTTTTTGAAATTTTGAATTTGTCTGCCATGACGTAACAACCGCGGGAACGGTCTGCCATTTTATTTTTAAGTAGTTATAATAGTATATGTTGACATACCAAAACGGCAGCTTTCATCAAATACATTTTTAGTTTGCCAAATTAACACACCTGTCGCCAGTGTGTGACGCTGAACTTACCGCGACTGGGCTTAACTAGCCCCCATCTCATGAGCGGTAGGTAGGTAACAACCGAGTAACTGAGCAAATTTGAGGCTTTTATCAAATATGTGTTGCCATCTGTTTACTAGCTCTTAGACTATTACTGTCTTTTACTAGCTAGTAACAGTGGTCATGTACATTTTCGAGGGTCCAGTACATATACGAGGCGCGTTCATAAAGTAAGGGCCGTTTGGTCACAGAAAAAAATATACTCATAAGAAACAAATTTTATTGTCATATTTAGTTAGGTACAATCTTACTTTACTTCTCTACATAATCGCCGTTCACTTCTAAGCATTTTTCGTACCGCTGCACCAGCTTCTTTAACCCCTCTGCATAGAAGCTTGCCGCCTGAGAGTTGAACCAGTTGACAACGGCGTTTTTGAGTCCCTCTTCGGTTTCAAAACGTTGTCCACCGAGCCACTGTTTAAAATGCAAGAAGAGGAAGTGCCCGAAGGTGCAAGGTCGGGACTGTACGGTGGGTGGTCAAATAGTTCCCAACGAAAATCTTTAATTTTCTCATTGGTTTTGGCAGCAGTGTGAGGACGCGCGTTATCGTGGAGGAGGATTATGCCAGATGACAGTTGCCCGCGGCGTTTGTTTTGGATCGCACGTCTCAATTTTTTGAGCGTTTCGCAGTACACGTCAGCTGTAATTGTTGTCCCACGTTCCATGAAATCAACCAAAAGAACACCGTCTTTGTCCCAAAAAACTGTAGCCATCAATTTTCGACTTGTGTACTGAGTTTGCTTAAACTTTTTTCGGTTTTGGTGAAGATGAGTGTCGCCACTGCATCGATTGCAGTTTTGTTTCTGGATTGGCGTAGGATACCCACGTCTCGTCCCCAGTAACAATGTGAGAAAACAAATCATCTCCATCTTGTTGATAACGGGCCAAAAACTTTCGTCCACTAGACATTCTTTGCTCTTTGTGGTGGTCGGTGAGCATTTTTGGTACCCACCTTGCACACAATTTGCGGTATGCGAGGTTTTCTGTGACAATATTGTCAACAGTAGTGCGTCCAAGTTGAGGAAATTTGTTAGCCAGGCCACTAATCGTCAATCGACGATCAGATCGCAGTGTTTGGTCCACTTGTGAAACGATTTCATCGGTCTGGATACTGGGCCTGCCACTCCGCTCTTCGTCATGGACATTTGTTCGGCCATTTTTAAAATCACGGCACCATTGTCTAACCTTTCCTTCACTCATAACTGTAGGTCCGTAAACCAGGCATAACGCCCGATGAATTTCAGCAGCCGACGATCCTTTTGCACATAAGAAACGAATCACAGAACGCACTTCACAGTTGGCGGGATCAACGATTTTCGCGGTCATTGTTCTTTGCATTCACGGACAACAATACGACTTCAGAATCAAAACAAATGACGCTGTAGCTTCGCAATGAGTCAGTAGATGGCGCTGCAGTAGTAAAACTGTGCTTCGAAGCGCCAATATTTATATATAAGCAAACGGCCCTTAGTTTATGAACGCGCCTCGTAGTATAACATTTTAAGAATATAATGTTTTTTACAGTATGTTTCTCGTCAATACATTACCACAGTCGTGTATTTTTTAATGCATTTGTAATCCACTTTAGTAAGTCTCTGCGTACAGTTGGTATACAGTACGCGGCAGCCTAATGCATACATAGGTGGATATTAACAACATATTAAATGATACATTTTATGTCATAGTTAGGCGAATTTACTTGGGCCGGCGAGGCTTAGTGTTAGTGGGGATTTTTAGCGGAAATCTAAAGAGCAACGTTGCGGCGAATCGTAGCTCAGGTCAGAGTCGGGCTCAGGTTTCGGGCTCATTAGCGCAAAGCGATACACAGAAAATACATCAGAATACATTACAGCTGATTTTGTGTTACTTAATTAATTTTACCTTTAATCTGACGAAATATTAGTCTTATTTGTCTCAAAACAGGTATTATGAGAGCAGGAATTTGGAACAGGTATACCCTGGAAAAACGAGTCTTCCTTCAAGGGCAGACCTGTTCCAAATATCCGTTTGGCAGGTATAAAAATTTGGCAAGTAAGACTCGAATATTTTGTCGGTTTAAAGGTAAAATTAATGAAGTAAATTCTAATCAACTGTAAGGAAACCGCAATTGTCTAACAAGAGACGAAGAAACCAATAGTGTACATTTTAGGTCGACATTTTATGAGCTTCGTGGGTAACTTATTTTTGTGCCATGTTTCGGGACCATTAACATTACCACACCTAAATACGGCTCCATTTCCCTCCCAAACCATCCAAACGAACTATCAGTTTGTAATAATAATGACCCGAGTCCACCTCTGTTGAGATTCGCCGAAATCTGACACCATGTTCATGTTAGTAGCATCTGCGCATGTCAAATTCAAACTACGCCATCGCTCGGAGACTAGAGGTTTGTTGTCGTTTGGTTAATTTATATTTTATATTAGTATGCAAACAGACAGTAACCAAAATATTTATGTCCCTGTGTTCGACCTCGTCATTTACCGGAACTGCATTTTTCCTGTGGGATCTAGGTGAAACACAACCATGTTTTTCGAAATTTTTAACGATCCGATTAATCGTTGATATCGTCGGTGAGGGCCTATTGGGAAATTTTTTCGTTAAACATGGCTTTAATATCCCTTACAGACCGACCACCAAAATACCATTTGATTATTTGAACTTTTTCGTCAATGTGATAAATATCCATTTTTATTTTTATGAATGTATGTAGTGCTTGTACAATACGCTCGTAATAACGCACTTTTCTAATCAGGCACTAGACCAGAATAAAATATAAAATGGTATTTCAAATTTTAACTCTAACAGCCCTACCGACAAACCGGATGCCTTTCATACGCCTGCGCTAGCGACTGGATAGCGATTGGTTCTCACCTCATGTTTACATCTGCTTAGTAAAGAAGTTAAATTATCAATTGCCCTTCATTCGGCTATGTACGCATTAGGGTGCCGCGTACTGTATAGTTGCGGAACGTTCTGCGACCTAGTAACGGCATCTCTGGAACGTATTTGTTCCAGAACTCACGAAATGGTTGTTTATCGAGTACATTCAGTATTCTCACAGCACAGGCATTAAAAGTAAGTCGAACATAAGTTCTCAAGGGCATTCCCTCTTTTCTATTTTTTTGTTTCACAATATTTATGTAACTTACAATTATATTTATAACTTAGAAGAATAACTTAAATTATTAGGCTTCCGAATGTTTGCGTGTCCGCGTGTAAAACTCCATAAGAGTATCCCGCATTGTCGCGATGACGGGAATGGGTATGGCGTACTACTGCGCATACGCGTGTTCTGGAGCGTTTTAGGGAAGGGGTCAATGCCGTATGCAGCACAGGAAAGAAATACGTGCGTATATAATGCACAAGGCTCTTAAAAAATACGGTTTATACTTTCATTATCATAGAGTTTCATTGTGCCGAGCCCTGCGTTGCCGAACACATTTCCGGACCCTACTTATGATGTGATTTTAGACTACAATCGCGTTTATCCCTGCACAGCAGTTTTTCCTTGCATACTCTATACATTACGGTCACGCCATCATAAAATAAATCTTGGAAATCACCGATGAATTTATTCACTTTGTAATCAAACAGTAGTTTTTTAGGCGATTGCACGAGGGACATTTTATTATTAATGTAATACCGATGCCGACGACATAAACACCTCGATCACACTAATAATAATGCGAGAGTTTAATGCTAGACAGAAGCGCTTAGAACATACAAACTGAAGTTCCTCATTCTTATAGTCATTACTTCAGCTGGACTAAGTTTACCAGTCATAGTTGTTACCTAACTAATTGATTTTGACACAGGAAACATTGTTACAAATTTAAGCACGACTGAGTTGAATTAATGGTGAACCGTGTGGTGAACTATGATTATTAATTATGACTAGCTCGAAGTCTTTCTAAGATAAGGAAAAGACATTCATGACCCTGGCATAACAAATTAATCGTAAATACAATAATTGTCCTCAAGAATCCGGTTTCTAGGTAACTTTAAACGCGTTTTTTATCAAAACTGCATTTTTTAAACTGGTTGACACGATATCTCAAACACTACTAAACCGATTCTGCTCAGATTTGGATGGTGTGTTGAAAACATCTACAATTGTAGCCTGAACTATGATCATTGTGATATCTCGCATTGTCTTTTATCTCAAACTAAAAAAATCTGAATACAAAATGACAAAAATCGGTCTTTTACCTTCAAAATCGTGCCAAAAATTCAATTTTCAATATTCCGATTTAACTTTACTTCATACGATAGCTAGTTATACAATTTACAATTCAAAATACATTTTATTATTATTATTTCGCTTTCGACAGTTGTAGATCGATTCCATTCAACATTTTTCAAGACATTATAACTTGAAAATTTTAAGGAAGACTATTGAAATCTTAATTAACAGCATGTAAAAAAAAACATGATTGTATATTTTCATGGGTCGTCAGAAAAAAATCCCATAAAAAATCATAAAATATTTTCTTTCTAAGGCATATCTCGGGACCAACTCCATTAAGACTTCCATGACCTGAACTTGATCGAGGAAAATACGTAGGCAAAAACATCCAGCTCTTTCCAGCTTGGAATTTTAATTCCGTCGAGCTTACATTTGCTCAATGTGACGCGTTTGCTACCCAGATATATTAGACCGGTATATTAGACTAAAGTTCGAGTGCACGAATAACTTAAACAAACAACGGTCAAAGAGACTTTCCTCTTGATTTTCCGACTAGTTTCCAGAACAATTATTTGCCTCGAGGGATCTACTGCAGAGAAAACAAAGCCTTTGCCGATAATGGACTTTGAGTTACCTATGATGTAAACATCAAACAGAGGAAGGTCAGCACAGAAGGTTCTGAATCGGACAGGTCTAATTCAGGAAGGAAGCGAGAAAAGGAATTATGTAAATTATCTACTAATCAATTCGGCGCGGAATTCGGGACCTTGTGAAGTTGACACCCCCAAATGTAAATTTTGAAACTTTTAATAGCGCAATCGTTTGTCCATCGTAGGACCATGTTTGTCCAATAATTTCTCAGAAAGTCATGAAAAAAAGATTGGAAAAAAATTGGAAAAAATGTTCTTGTGGCATTTCCGGAATGAGAAAACACCGATTGAACGTTACAGAAAAAGGCATGGTGTCAAATCAGTGCAAGTGTTTTGTAAAGGTCAACGTAAGTGTTTTGTAAAGGTCAACGTAAGTGTTTTGTAAAGGTCAACGTAAGTGTTTTGTAAAAACAGAAACTTTACACAATGTTAGATTATTGAATATAATATATGAAAAAAAAACAATCAGACGCCATGTATATACGAGGTGTGGCTATTAAATAACCGCACTGCTGTCATAACACTTTTTATTCGTTACCAATAACAGTAGCAAATTGTTCGCCTTCGATGTACTCCCCTTGGCGATCTCTACACCGCTCCATACGACTTTTCCGTTGTTGAAAGCAGTGCCGGAAGTCCGCTTCTATAACCTGGTTCAGAACCTCCGCGGCACTTTAACCGCTTCCACACTTTCAACTCTTGTCCCCTTCAGTGTCACCGTGTCTAAGCCTAGATCAGTGTCAATGTTGTTTAGAATGTCAGCGCAAATGTTCATTTTTGATTCCTTTTGCTAGGGAGTGAGGAGTTTTGGCACCATTTTTACGCAAACTTTGCGCATGTTGAACGATTCATGCAAAATCTGGCGAACACAATCTTTGTTGATTCCTGTTATTTCAGCAAGCCATCGGATGCTTAGACGACGATCTTCGCGGATTAGTTTATCAATTTTTTCAATGTTTTCGTTCGTTTTTGACGCCCGGGCGCGGATCGTCTTCGGTCGTTTCACGTCCCTCTTTAAACCGTTTAAACCATTCAAAAACTTGTGTGCGGGGGGATAAACATTCATTCCCATACACTTCTTTTAACATTGCATAAGCTTCTGTAAACGTTTTCCCCAGTTTAACAAGAAACTTGAGATTAATCCGTTGCTCCATCTGAACACTTAACATTTTATCGAAGCGTCACTGGTGCGTAGACTAATTCAAACGACTGCTACAGTCAAATTGAGCGATCCACTGGCTTGCCGGCGAGCTCAGGGTGGGGAAAGTATTACGAGACACAGTTCTTTGAAACTTATCGCGACACACTCGTAGCGCGCTGGTAGCCGCATCAGTTCGGCGTTTGGGGATGAGTGTATGGGCAAAACACAGATAAAAGAGTGGTACAAGCGATTTAAAAATGGCCGCACATCTGTTGACAGTGACCCGCGCTCTGGCCGACCTTCGAGCCCAATAACAGCGAAAAATATCAAGCGTGTGCGACTTGTGATTGAATAAGATCGTCGTTAGACTGTGTGCGAACTAGAAAGTGATCTTGGAATTCCAAAAACTTGTGTTACGATAATCATAACCGAGAATTTTGGAATGACTCGCGTGTCTGCAAAAAAAAAAAACAACTTGGAAATTGTCGCTAATGATGAAAATCTGCCTCAAAAAGATCAATATCGATGACGGAACGTGGGTTTACGGTTATGATCCCGAAACAGAATAAGTCTTCCCAATGGAAGTTTCCATCCGAACCACAGCCAAAAAAAAGCACGTCAAAGTCGGAGCAATGTCAAATCCATGTTGATCGTTTCTTTCCGTTATAATGGCGTTGTGCACCATGAATATGTTACAAGAGGTCAGACGATTAGAGAAGAATCTTACCTTGAAGTTCTGAAAAGACTGCAGGTTGCAGTGAGAAATTTTGGACCGCAATTTTGGGTGCGCGACGACTGGCGTCTTCACCACAATACTGTACCAGCGCATTCATGGAACCTCGTTTTGAAAAAAAAATATTTCACAACTTCGCCAGCCTCCGTACAGTCCCGCCATAGCCCCCTGCGACTTTTGACTGTTCCTAAGATTGAAAATTCCGCTCAAAGGGCACCGATTCGACGACATAGAGACGATTCAAACAAATGCGACGAGTGCACTGAAGGCCATTCCGAAAACTGACTTTAAGAAGTGTTTCAGGACGTGGAAACACCGATGTGAGCGTGTTCTTCAGTCGAAAAGGGATTACTTTGAAGGATGCCTTGAGGCGGATGACGAAGAATAATAGTCCAATCAACGAGCGAAAGCCCCCATGTAAATTGGTCACTAATTGGTCACTAACAGCAAACAAAAAATGTGGTCGTATAGAGAAAACAATTCTAAGAAAGATAGCGTTTTTTGCGACTCTAGTTTTAATGGCGAACATAACCAAAAAAATTCGCAAATATAAAAAAATACGGTTTTTTGCAAATAAAAAAAAAGCTTCAGGTCCTACAAAAAGAAAGTTAAATTAGAAAGTTGTAGGTCCTAAAAATGCGCGTGGAATGAGATGTGAACGAAAAAAATCGGTTCTTAAACATTTGAGAAAAATTTAAAAAAACGTCAAAATTCGCGTTTTCGTATTTTTGCTGTATAAATTCCAATTTTGTTTGAACAGACTTCTTGTTAACTATAAATACAGCCCATGACAAGCGGAATATGACACGTTTTTCAAAAATTCATTCGAGTTATAACGATTTTATAAAAAAAAAAACGTTTTAAAAAATCAGCTTTTACAGAGGCAAAAATGATCGTACAGAAACGATCGTGGGCTCATTTTATTCGCGAAGACTTGTACTTTCATGCTATTGAAAAACCAAATTGCTTTTATTTAATTTTTGCATAAAAAAAAAATGCTTTGTAAAATTGTATCATTTTTTTCGAACCGGTTTTTTCGAATAACTTTTTTAATTTTGGTTTTACATTTTTGGCCGTTGCATATTTGAAAAGTGCCATTCAAAACACGCATTTAAAAAAAAATAAGGTCCTACGACCTCAGGGAGCCGAGATAATTATTTTTTCTTTTTTTAATTCCTGACAGCGCTGTATACGTCCGATTGACTTCTCTTTTATACACGAAATAGATCTCAAAGACTTTTACTTTCTTAAAAAAAATATTTCAAATCATTTCGCATAAATTAAGTTGACATAATTGTTTGCGAAAGTTCAGCGCTGGTTGCGGCACGCGCTAGCCAATTCACGGCGACAGAGTGGAGGGACACTCCCGCTTGGGCGTATCAAAAAATAAACACGATTTCTAATCGATCGCGCTCGCAAAATTATCTTTTCCTCAGATTAAAAAAAATATATCTCGGCTCTCTGAGGTCGTAGGACCTTAATTTTTTTTTAAATGCATGTTTTGAATGGCACTTTTCAAATATGCAACGGCCAAAAATGTAAAACCAAAATTAAAAAAGTTATTCGAAAAAAACCGGTTCGAAAAATAATACAATTTTACAACGCATTTTTTATACAAAAATTAATTAAAAGCGATTTGGTTTTTTTAATAGTATGAAAGTACAAGTCTTCGCGGATAAAATGAGCCCTCGATCGTTTCTGTACGATCATTTTTGCCTCTGTAAAAGCTGATTTTTGAAAACGTCTTTTTTTTTTATAAAATCGTTATAACTCGAAAACTTTTTTTGAATCTTTGAAAAAAAGGATCATTTTCCGCTTGTCTTGGGCTATATATGTATTTAACAAGAAGCCTGTTCAAACAAAATTGGATTTTATACGGCAAAAATACGAAAACGCGAATTTTGACGTTTTTTTAAATTTTTGTCAAATGTTTATGAACCGATTTTTTTCGTTCACATCTCATACGACGCGCATTTTTAAGACCTACAACTTTCTAATTTAACTTTATTGTGTATGACTTGAAACTTTTTTTTTTATTTGCAAAAAACCGTTTTTTTGACTTTTGCGAATTGTTTTGGTTATGTTCGCCATTAAAACTCGAGTCGCAAAAAAACGCTATCTTTCTTAGAATTTATTTCTCTATACGACCATATTTTTTTGTTTGCTGATAACAATTAGTGACCGGTTTTCTCCCCGCTGCGCGCTGATTGGGCTATAATGCCAGCGTGGAGTTATGAACGCAGGTCGGATACTTTCGGGACACACCTCGTACAGTCAACAATCAACAGTCGCAGTAAAAAAAAAGATTAATCGATTATTTTAAAAAATAAAGATTATTGTACATAAATAAAAGTAGACACCCTGTACATATTATAAATGCCCATATGTTATTAAATTCGAAATTACATACATGAGAAATTAGAAAACATTATAGCAAATAGAATATAAATCGATGCTTACATAATTATTTTATACAGATTCGAAGTTTGAGCGGCCAGACAATCTGGAAGAATGCATGCAGTTCTTTCAATTCTGATAGCGACTATGAATCAGAAGAAAGCTATTAATAATATCTAATGACTGATTTAGATATACCAATTTTTCTCACAATAAATTGTACAAGTCGACCTTCAATTTATTTGAATACGTGCAAAACAAAAAATTGTGCCCAATGTAAGTAATGGCTACAATAAATTGCCCAATAAATTGTAGAATTAGAACTTGCTCTAATTTCTTGGCCAATTTTAGTGATTTTTGGTATTTTTTTACATTTAATTTCATGTACCAACCTCGTAATTTTTAGTTTCATTCTTGGATTCCTTCATCCTTAGCTTTTAATATTTTTTTGTCTACAAAATTCTTGTGCACGACCGAGTGGTTTTGTTCGTGTGGTAGATTTTAATTGTGTCTTTAATAACATTAATCATTATTATTGCGTTAAAATACGACATTTTCTTCATAAAAAACGAAGGTTTGCATGTCACACTTTTCAATCGTCTTTTTTCACTATATTCACAATTGGTAACGACTGTGCCATTATTGCAAAAATCCTCATAAAATCAGAAAATACTTATGTAAATACACTACACGAACTCACGAGGTAGCCACTCATGACAGAAAATTATTTTGAACTCGGCGTTCTACCGTCCATCCGCTCGTATCGAGCTAACGTAAAACACTATCGGCGCACATAGCGTGACTAAACTGCATTCAAGTATCTCGACCACCCGCACGGGAGTGTGGTACTAGAGACCCAATGCGCCTTACTAGACACGGTCAGTGGCGTACGTATGCACGGGCAAAAAAATAGACACGTATATAATTCACAAGGCGCTTAAAAGTACTGTTTATACTTTAATTATCATAGAGTTGTGCACTTGTTAAAAGTTTAACCTAACCGAAAAGTTTCGACATGACCGCTATTTCTATCTCTCTTGTTCATAGCCAGATTTGATGACGTTTTATTGGATGTCTCTTATGATGTACACACCTCTTTGGCGCGTTCCGTTTCAGTCAACTTTAGTCATGAAGATCATGAATGACTCAAGTTTTTAAACATAAAACAATAGGTTTATAAGTTGAAAGTTATAAATGGGAATGATTGTAAATAAAGTAGTATACAAACTTACCAAAAAAGTTTAATTCCTGTCTCCATAAAAAGTTTACTTCTATAATTCATCTACAATCTCTCGATGGGAATGAAACATTTTTCATCTCGGTATGTGATATACTACAAACTGGAGAAATCTTGGAAGAAATGGATGGATTGTCAGGTAAGTAACTTATGTCATTCCATTACTAATTTAATTTGTAACAAAAAGAAATAAGTGAGGTTATTTAGCACTTTAAACTGATTCAGAATTAAAAGATCTTGTAAAATCATGTTTTTTTACAAAAAAAAAATAGACCGGTTCAGAACCAGTTCGGAAAACGGTTCATTTGTTCTTGGAACACTGCACTATGAGTTCTGAATTTTTAAATCGACTTGTAGCAATAAATTAGGTTTGCGCAAACTCAGTACAGTTCTGAACGGTTCTGAACTATTGTTGGAACAAACATATCATGTCAGGAAGCAGCCTAAACTAAAAATATTAATAGGGAAAATGTTGTAGTCAGTTTCCCTGGCAAAAATAAGGACCATATTTGTATGTTGAACGAGAACTTTTAGCCGATAACAATGCCAATAACAATTTCAGTTAAATGAAAATGATGTTAACTCTATTAAAATAAGTCAAATAATAGAACTGCAATTTCCGAGAATCGTTGTCAGTGATGATAGTTTAAAATATGAGTTTTGTAAGGACTTAAATGTTGATAGATATTTTTTTTCTTTTAGGTATGTTATCAAAAATCATATCATTGGTGCAGAACTTGTCGACTGTTGGTAATAGGTACATCTCTAAAATTGCAAAGTACGTATGGTATTAATGGTGTGGGTAAAGGGTTACAATGCGAATAATACACAGTGGAGACTTTAACTGGAATATATTCGCTAGCGGGGTGGTGAATGATTTTTTCAAAAAATTCCCGAGACACGTCAACTTTTAAATGTATTTACCTACATTTTGCAAGTAATATGAAAAATATAGCCCTTCAGGGGTGGCTGAAACCACCCTCGACATGATTTTTTCAAACGCAATCCTATGGCTTGTGACCCCTCATTGTAAAGCTGGTGGAAAGAACAATCCAACGCACTGATCAAATTTTAATTTTTAGTATGTTTGTAGGGTTGCATACAATTAAAACAATTTAAAAATTAAATTTATTTTCAACGTAACAATTGTTCAAAATGTGCACCATTCACTTGTTGGCAGCATCCCAGTCTGTGGTAGGTTTCGTCCCTTACATTATGCAACATTTGCGGTGTTATTTTTCCGATTTCCTCTCTTATCCTTTCCTGCAGATCTGCTATGTTGTTGGGTTTCTGAATGTAAACCCTACTTTTAAGATGTCCCCACAAAAAGAAATCCAGTGGTGTAAGATCTGGAGATCTTGCTGGCCACTCAATATTACCTCGCCTCCCAATCCACCTACCGGGAAAAATTCTGTCCAGATACTGACGAACAATGGCAGCATAGTGTGGTGGGGCCCCATCTTGCTGAAACCATAACCTCTCGTCGGTCAAGTTAGGGTTTAAGGGGTTTGGAAATAAATGACATAGCACTGGCATTAGTTCGTGCTGGAGTAAACGCAAGTATCTTGCTCCATTAAGAGTGTCATCAAAGAAAAATGGTCCTACAATTCTATCTTGTATTATTCCGGCCCACACATTAGTTTTCTGTGGGCGCTGAGTATGAAGTTCCCTCATCCAATGGGGGTTCTCTTCAGCCCAGTAACGACAATTTTGGCGATTTACGTGCCCATTTAATGTAAAAGTAGTCTGGTCATAGAAAACTATCCACTCTAAAGATAACTGGTTTTGATCAATACAAGTCATCAATAAATCGCAAAATTCCACTCGTCGATCTGGATCATCTTCAAGTAGCTCTTAAACAGCTTGCATTTTATATGGGCGTTTTTTTCTCATATTTAAGTATTTTTAAAACTGTTTTGTGATTAAGATTACTATCACGGGCCAGTTGACGGGCTGGAGTGATTGGATTTTCTTCTAGAGCAAGCAACAAATTCAACTTCGTGTCGTCATCAACAACAGCCTGCCTCTTACTCGGTACTTTCCTGACATGACCCATCTCTCGATATTGTGCCTCAATTTTACTAATGGTACCTTGATTTAGTGGTGGCAAGTCAGGATGCGTTTCTCGAAACAAGCGAACAACTTCGCATTGAGTTCGCGCCCTATCACCATATCCAATCATCATCAAAATTTCGATTTTTAGTGATTCAGTTAAATAAAACATTTTCACCAATTTGAAATAACACTTCGTTTCAAACTCTGAATACAGCATACAAACTAAATTATTCTTTGCGGCCGTGTAAAAACACTAGCAAAAAATAACAAATATCAGTTGTGACAAAAAATTGCTTGGAATTTTTTTGTGGGGACATATGAAAAGTAAGGTTTACATTCCAAAACTAAACAACACACATTTTGAGTACGAAATTGTTGCGTTAAAAATAAATTAAACTATAAAATTACGTTTTAATTGTATGCAACCCTACAAACATACTAAAAATTAAAATTTGATCAGTGCGTTGGATTCCTCTTTCCACCAGCTTTACAATGAGGGGTCACAAGCCATAGGGTTTCATTTGAAAAAATCATGTCGAGGGTGGTTTCAGCCACCCCTGAAGGGCTATATTTTTCACATTACTTGCAAAATGTAGGTAAATACATTTAAAAGTTGACGTGTCTCGGGAATTTTTTTGAAAAATCATTCACCACCCCGCTAGCGAATATATTCCAGTTAAAGTCTCCACCGTGTGTATCTATTAGAAACGAATCTGCTAAGTACCTAGTTACTGTTAACATTAAACTTTTGTTGCAGTTTTAAGTTCTATATATTTTTTTCATGTGTGTCAAACAATGGATGAAAACATCTGTCAAACATTGGTAATTTCTAGTAATAAAATAATAAATTATAATTTAAATGTTATTGTCGAAATTCGTCAGAGGCACTAAATAAAAATTAACTATTAACGTCAGAATTTGGGTACGCTTAAAATAACATTTTAAAATAGGGAAATATGAGATTGGTTCTCTTAGGGCCTACTTTAACTCTCGGTTAAGACCAGGATTAAGTAACTAGACGCTAAGACTGTTAGTCATAGCATAGTACATTTTCACAGTCTTATCGTCTGGTCAGTTAATCCGGCCTTAACCGGGAGTAAAAGTGCCCTTGGCGTGTCATATATTCACACAAATCGTATAATAATTAAGTAAAATCTCCGGTGAAACCGACAAAATTTTACTGCAATATTTCTAAAATTTTGATATATCTCGACCAAAGACTCCTCGAAATTTTTTTTTTTACAAATATGTGATTTTTTTTTTAATTTCAGACCAAAAAAAATCAGAGTAAGTAACTATGTCTTGTCTATCTCTATATTTTGTAAGTAAAACATGTAACTCTATCCAGAACTCTCGCCTTGTGATAGATACCCTATATTTAAAAAAATACGATAAAAGAGGGAGAAGATATTATATGTTGTGTGGTGACCGGGTTTTAAGTTGATCACATTGTATATAGACCGATATATAGACAGATGTAAAACATACTAGGATATATCCCTGAATATCTCACATAATCTTACAATTAGATAACAAGTAATAAAAATTAATAGATGTATACCTAAATGTCATAAAATTTGATGTTTTTGATTGGTTGGTACCTACTCTTTTCTTAAGCGTTGCGAATAACATTTTATTTTTTTAAATTCCGAAATAGGTACAACTTTTTTCATAAATTTATTAAATTGTCACACGTATTGCTTTTGCTATTTTTAATATTTGTATCATTAAAAATAATATATCTACCAAATTTCTTTCGAATAACAAAAAAAGGTAGATCTTACTAAATGTAAGATACCCTACCTATTAGAATATTATTAAATACGTAACCATATTTACTTGCACATTATGTGCTACAGATACATATCTACTTATGTATTTATAAACGAACAGGTAAAGGTAAAGTACATTCGCTATACCAACAGGATACCTATTGGTTATGAAGTGAATGATAAGATTCATAGAAACAGCGTGAATTATCTACGTATTATAAAAAGATACACCTGTAGTTTTTGCAGTATGTAAAATATCCGTCCATTATTCTTACTCGAGATAACAATGTTTCGAACGATTATAAAAAAAGGCACAACAAACACTTGCATCATAAATTGTTTACATTTTTTTTCCAATGATACTCTAGCGTTGTGCCTCGTCTGGTCAATAAGTTAAGCAAAACCAAATACGATAAAAATATTAGTAAAACATACCAGTTGCAGGACTGTGTTGACAACTTCCTTATTGGAAACCTGTCCAACTTCGATAAGTCCAATTAACACTGCAAATTTTAGGCTATCATTCATAGCCATTCTCACAACTTCTTCTGGATGTTTAATATCACTAAGAGGGGGTTTTGTTAAATCCGCCATCGCGTATGGTTTATTTTTCACTATTTCACACACTAACACAATAAATAAACACTACATCTACACAAAACACGGGAAAATTTCCATAACATGAACGTAGCGCGTACCACTTTCTGCCATGTTGGAAAATGACAGGCCGGTAGTCTCTTATCAAATAGGGTTTTTCTTTCCTGTGCGGTGAAGGGTTGCACTGGTTTTTCTAGTGACGTTTAACAGCTGATAACTGACAGAAAAGTTACTGTTAATTTTGAACCGTCAGAAGGTAACCATAACCTATTTTTTTATTTTCTTTTTTTTGTTATTCGCCTTTTAATTTATCTTATCACCACAATTTTTAATACCTACTAATGAATAACATTCCTCGGTAAGTAGCTTTAAGGACTAAACATTTATATATCAACACAATATTTACGTTTAATTTGAATTTTTTTTATCTGAATGTTTTACCCAGTAGTATGAACTCAAAAAGGGAGGATTATCTAGATTGGCACGAATATTTTATGGCGACAGCCTTCTTAGCTGCAAAGAGAAGTAAAGATCCTTGTTCTCAAGTGGGGGCATGTATCGTTAACGAAGATAATGTTATAGTTGGTATAGGTTACAATGGGATGCCAAAGGGATGCGGCGATGATGAATTTCCATGGGACAAAATGTCTCATAATGCGTTGGAAAATAAATACCTTTACGGTTAGTAGTTTAATATACTATTTATTCTCGTTTTGTTTGTTAGGTATATACCTACTTGTGCCAATGAACAGACATAGTAATCATCAGTAATGATCGGTGTACGCTGAGTATCTGATTGGTTGTTATTAAAACTTTGCTAGACTATAATAAAGTATTGCACTGTATAGAAGAAATAGAACACCTGATGTTCAGGTGGTTACTATATCTGTTCACCAGCCTGAGCATAGTAAAAACTCTCCGTACATTGATGTGTCGACAAATGAAGTAGGTCTAAGCATGTACTCTATCTGAAGCGACCTTTGACCGCTTAGAGCCAGAAACTTAGAAAAATGTATTATATTAAAATTAATTAAAAAAATGGCAAAATGTTTGCAAAAAAAAAAAAGTAAATTAAGTGTACCTAATTTTGTTTGACTGTTTTTTGTGATATTTTGTTGAGACCCATGTCTTGCCAGAGGTACCAGTTTCCACTAGAAGGACTCGAACACACTGAAAATGACCTTAGTACTTTGTTTTAAAGCTGTCACGCTAGTACCAAGTAACATTAGTTTAGGTATACCATGTGTGTAAAGCCGACATCGGCCAGTTATGAAAAAGGACAAACAGAAGTGAGACGACAGATAAGAAGCAACCGCACATGCATCGAAAATAGTAAGGAAATAAGACCTGCCCTCTCACCACCTGTGCTTTTTATTAGAACAAGAAGTGTTGCATTTGTCCTTTTTCACAATCGGCCGATGTCTGTTTTACACATACTGTATAGTTTGATTACCGATATTATTGACCACATGCAGGTTTAAGTAGCGGAGAAATATTTTCTATGATTTAACCACAGCATTAGGATTACCAGCAAAATCACTCGATTGTCGACGCTTTGAAGTAAGTAAGTCAGATTTCGGGACCTCGGACTACTCGTCAGTGCACGTGTACTAACATTTTGCAATGGAACGAGGCACATTTGCCATCAGGATTGTACTAGGAATTTTAAAAACAAATATTTTTGTGTTCGTTTTTACATGATGAATATGTGATAACAGTATTAAATACTTAAATAAACAATAATTTTATCCTTTTTAAAATATTCTTGAGATTCTCAATAGTCTTATAAAGCACACATTTTTTAAATATATCTCTGGACCGTCTATGCTCACTCAAGAACGTTAGAGATACGACTATCCCATCTACTGAGGGCGATGCGCAGGATGCAACGCACGTACTTATGATTTTGGATAGAGTGGTTTTGCTGGTCTTCCTTGTGCTGTTTAACCAAGGTTTAACCTTGGATTTTAAGTTTAAAAATTGTATATTTAAACCCAAATGTGATCCAGTACATTAAATCCGTCAATTTTCAAACTTAAGGCATATACATATATCGTCTGTTTACATCAGATATTGGCAGGTATAAAAAAGGAAAAACAGAGTGAAACGACAGATGAGGACCACAGAGACAACCACAGAGTGTCTGTGGTTATGTATAACTGGCCAATATCTCATGTAATAGTGAGGGAATAAGACTCTCTCACCACGCTATGGTAGTCGTTAGAAAGTGAAGTGTAGAATTTGTGCTTTATGACAACTGACCGATGTTGGTGTACACATACTGTATATGTATGCCATAATTATTTGATAACATAATAATAAACATAGTAACTCTTTATACAAACTGCTAATTTCAAAAATAAATAATTAGTAGGTGATTGATAAGAACAGCAAAGTAGTCATCACTGCTTTACTCAAAAGTATTATTTCCTTTAAAAATTATAATAATTATAGAAACGTTCTGTAAATATAGAGTAAGAATAATTTAATATACTTTACCTGTTAGCTGTTCAAGTATCCTAATGAATATACAGGGTGTTTCAGTTTTTTCTAGCAGGACTTTAAACCTGATAGACCTTTTAAAATTAATATAAAAAGTTTCTACAGACATAGGTCATCAAACGGCTAGGTTTCGAGATGGAGGGTGTTCAAATTGAATTTTAAAAATAGATTTTTTTTAATTTCAAATGAACTCTTTAAAGTATTAAATTAAACATTGACGCTCTGTATTTTACTCATTACGGATTAAAATGTATTTTATGGCTTTTTAAAAATTATTTAAACATTTTTTAAATATTTGAAATTGTTTTTGTTGATTCCTCCAATTTTTTCGTATGATTTCACCTCTTATTTGAACAGGTGTCACATACATTATGTCTTTTAACTATCACCACACCAAAAAATCTAAAGGATTTAGGTCTGGGGATCGTGGAGGTCCAGTTAGCGTGGCCTCCACCAATCCATCTTTCTGGATAATGGTTGTTCAGCTCAATTTTTCAGCAGTTCAATTTTTTGCATAATGGGCTGGTCAACCATAAAGCTGGAAGCAAGCTGTTGTTACATTTACAAAAATGTATCCAGCAGCATGGCAAACAGACGTTCCTACAATTTAGCAGATATGTACTAAAGTTCAAAAGATTGTATTAAATCATATGAAAAAGTAGGTTACATTGTGTGATAAAAATCCAAATAGGTATCTCAAAAACGGCCAATGTTAGCGGATTTTGACAAGTATACCTTCTTTGTAACAGAGCAGGAAATAAGATTTTTTTGTTAAAAACGCCATCAAGTGCATTAAGAAAAGAGTTATGATTTGTTTAATCCAGGAAGAGTACAATTCAGAACGCCCTCTAGTGGCTACAGTGAAACGGTGTTGAAAGTAGGTTTTCTTATACCAAAAAACCTCCGTACATTAACTTTTAATGCAATACATTGAAAGATGTGTACAATATTTAAAAAAAAATTGAACACCCTGTATATTGGAATTATGCGTTTGAAGACTTATGTTTACATAAACTTTTTATATAAATGTTAAAAGTTCTATCAGATGTTAAAGTCCTGCTACAAAAAATTGAAGCACCTTATATTTGTATCGTTATGCAGTCCAATGCTGCCTGTATTGTGTTGTCTTAGCGATGAATATTTAGTGTTAGACACTATAACCAATTTTTATGTTTATTTTCATTATGATTTGTAATTTTTTCCTCTATTTTTCAGTTTGCCATGCTGAAGTAAATGCCATTCTCAACAAGAATTGTGCCAGTATAAAGAACTGTACACTATATGTGGCTCTTTTCCCATGTAATGAATGCGCAAAAGTAATTATTCAGTCTGGTATCAAAGAAGTAATCTATATGTCAGACAAGCATGCTTACAAGGTTCAAACTGTTGCTTCAAGAGGATGTTCGACGCTGCTGGTGTTAAATACAGGTAAATAATTGAAAAACATTCTTATTATACAGTGTGTATCAGCCAAATCAAATAAATTCAGTATCTCCACCCTTCAATGAAATGTCAAAACATGACAAGCGATTTTGATTGTTGCAGATATATTTAGCCTTTATGTTGCAAAAAATGGATCGCGTGACTGGAGGTGGTGACGTTACCATCATTTTTTTAAATGGTAATATATGGCAAGTAACGTGTCATTGAACAGGACATTTAAAATGGAATACATCACTGTACTTGGTTTTTAAATTTCCTCCTAAATTAACCAGAATTTGTTTTTAACTTGATTTTGTTTATTTTCATAAGCACAAAAAAATAGTATTAAAAAAGTATAAAACCATTTTGGTTTCAGTATTTAATAAAATAATAATTGTAAACTTGCTAGCCATTCTAACAGCTCTTGCCTCCTAATCCGAGGTACAGTTGTATTCATTAAAAAAGCGTACAAGTATTAGAATGAGAGGTGGACTTTATCATATTTGTGTAAAACTGGCTGATAGATGTAAATGATTGTTTATTGGAGGTTATCACATGACATCGGTTGTCAAAAATGCAAAGCATCGCCGTCGGCGTTATTATTTTTTAAGATACATGGTGGTAGCGTTTGACAGTCTTTGACAGTAGATAAATAAAATGCCTCGTCATTTATCTGAAATTGAAAAGGCTCAAATAGTGTCCAGAATCGAAGATGGATGGACAATTCGTACTGTAGCATAACTATGCTACTACTACTAATATAACAGATAAGAAAACTATCTTAAAAATTAAACAACGCTGAGAGCAAGAGGAGTCCTTAAAAAGAAAAGCTTCAGGTCGTCCCAAACTTTCGACCCCACAACAAGATACTGCTTTTTTGGGATATTTAAGAGATAATCCATTTGCAACGGCGAGGGATGCTGTGATTGGTACTGGAGTTCCTGGCTTTCAACCTACCGCCAGCAGAAGGGTCAATGAATCAGTCAAGAAGTTAAAAGACCATCCAGCTGCGAAAAAAATGTTACTCACTGTAGAACGGCGGCAGTCAAGGGTAATTTTTGCTATACACTATATACACCGCAACCCTCAATTTTGGAACAGGGTCATTTTACCTACGAAAAAACATTCCAGTCGACTTGTAATGGCCAAATTCGTGTTTATCGTCCAGACAACACAAGGTTTGAAGGAGGATACACTAGCTCCCTTGTTTTTATATCTGGACATTTCTCTCTAAATGTATGGGGCTGGATAAGTGTCCATGGGCCTGGTGTTTGCTGGAGAGTTGAAGGGAGGTTTAATGCCTTGAATTATATAAATATTTTGGAAAACGTAATGCTCCAATCTACCGAGCAACTATATCCCAATAACATGTTCATGTATCAAAACGATAATTTGTCTGGTCTGGTTTGTAACTAATAATGTAGAAGTACTGCCATTTCCCGCATTCAGTCCTGATATGAATCCGATAGAAAACGTCTGGGGTATACTTGTAAAATATATATATATATAAACGAAATTTTAGGCCACAAAATTTAAACGAATTATGGGAAATAATCAGTCAATACCTAATAGATTGGGTCAAGTTATAGAAAAGGATGGTTATATGACCAAAATATTAGATTTTGTTTTAGGTTTTCTTGTTGTTGTTTTTTATTTTGTCTCTCATTCTAATTACTTGTACGCTTATTTAATGAATACGACTGTCCTAATGGACATTAACATGGTAATGTGGCGGTGGTCCATTTTATTGCAACCATATTGCACCTACTAGTATTGCTTATTGCTGGATTCCTTCTGTTGCAATACAGATTTCTTAGTGATGGGATTATTCGAATTTGAAGAGGTCAATTAACCTGCAAAATTTTAAAGTGTCTTCCAAAAGAATTGGCCAATAGGCTAAAGATATCTGCAACAATCAAAATCACTTAATGTGTTTTGACATTTCTTTGACAGGTACCTCCATATGAAGATGTTGAATCTATTCCATGTGACTGGTATAAGCTGTATTAATTTATATTTCTGTAACAGCCCATATTGTACGTCACATTTATAGATAATAATTCAAAAACATAATTATGTGTTTTTCAATTAAATGTTTCAATTGTATGTTTTAGGCAGTTTATACCAAGACAAAAGCAGATTGTGATAGATTTTTCAGAAATAGATTGGAACAACATGAATCAGTTGCCACCTACTCCGTTGAAGAATAATATCCATGAAGAAGAGAAACAGGAGTTGACATAATATTTTGAAAAATGGTATACCCGGCTAACCATGGCCTCCTCACCAAATTTGTTCATTTTCCTAAGTTTTTTTTTGTGTATGGTATTGGTTAATCTGGTAAATAACTAACGTTACATTAACGTTTTCTTGAATACGCTTCAAATTGTAATCATAAAATAATTCTGGAAGGTACAACTTAACATACAAATCTGGAACAATTGGATCAAGTACACCTTGTCAAGTTGTGTCTTCTGCAATTTTTCTATCGTTTCGATTTGCTTTTCTCTTTATACCTTCTACACGCGTTATACCTTCTTTAAATTTAATAATTGAACATTAAAGTTGTACCAGTTTAACTAATACAATAAAATGAACATTTCTAATGAAAATTACACAGGCACACAATAAAAATATAAAAGTCGAGTGCTAGAAGGTAGGTCTATGTATTCCCATGCATTTTGACCCGCTAAACACTAATCCGATATCAGTTTTGTCTGATCGGCTCTTGCAATTTTGCTAACTTCAAAAACACCTTGATAATGCCCGATAAATCTCAAACAAGTAAATAAAAAGCTTAAATGAGCTAACCACCATTTCCAGAGGTATTTTGGGGCACTGAGGCTGAATTTGAGGTCAGAATTGGGCGATCAGTTAAAAATTCTGAGGTCGGACTTAGCCGAACAGTATGGATTTTTGACATAACCTAAAAAAACACCAAAAATCCAAAACAAATAAATTAAAAGCTTTAACCAAGCATTTTAAACGTAATATAACCTAAGGCAAGAGCTTTACACCAAGAACTTTCAAATCATGCAAATGAAATACATAGGTCTGCGTTCTAGCACTCGACTTTTTTCTGTGTGTGCCTGTGTTATTAATAAATTTGTCGATGATTATCCAACTACATCCTCTATGCAATTGGATTTTTTGTTGCATTTTAATAGTAACCTCAGTGACGAATCTAGTTCGATTTTATTTAGTAATCGGTGGTGTTCACAATTTTTAATATTATCATTTTAGTCAATAACTATGATAATTGTCAGTCAATTGTAACTTTTTATACAGCAAAAATATAATTTATTTATTTGCAATTTTGTTTTACCAGTTTTTAATACATATTTATATACCCTGTGTGTACACCAGAGATCGGCCAGTTATGACTAGAGCTCAGAGAGATAGATCCGTATTTACCAGGGGCGGCTCCAGGTTATCACTATTAGTGCGTTCCAAAATGTTAAACAGATCTCAGGTCTTGCCTTACAGATATGATAATGATTGTTGTAGCCCAACCAATCGGCAAAGAAGCCATAAAGGCACAGAACTTGCATACATATGGTAACCGATGCTATAATGTGTCCGTACTGCCAGTTGAGTTTCCATAGATTATCGATAACTGTTCCATATGTTCAGGAGTTAAGCTCTAGAGTCTGTCACTTATAGCTGCCTGTACCCATGTGCTCCAACAACTCACAATAGGTTACGCTGGTAGTGATGTCCTTGGTAGAACGTCCAAAAACGTTTTTCTTCTAGATGTTGCTTTCACAAATACCAGTATCACATTCAAGGCTGTCAACACTAAAGTAACAGTTCTGGCAATTCGATGAAGCTCGTGTGCCAAACATGTGACATGGATTAAATTAGTATATGTCCTTGAAGCTTTCAAATGCACTTTCATGGCTTTTGCCTCATCCAGTCTCGCAACCACTACTCTAGATATGTTCTGTCCTTAACATCTATTGATTTGTCAACGCTAAGCCAAATAGGTTTATCCTGCAATTCCGAGACGATTTTTTTATGCCTCACACAGTGGTGCTATATAAAATCGTCTAGTCGTGTCTGCAGGTAAACTAACTTCGCGTACTTTCCACTCACAGCATTCTGGACAACTTGGACTAAACTCAGGCTCATGATCTAATTTGACGAATGGAATATTACACGTTACCGTCATTTTGACTAAATCCAAGTTAAATTGTCTTTGTCTGTCTCGCGCACTCACACCACTACTCACACGAGTTCTGTGTTCCTCTGTAGCCACATGCTGAAAAACATCTGTTTTTACGTGCCACGTCAGTACACTGTCACACACGATTCAACGCAGTTCACTGGCATTAAAGGTCAGTTTCGCATAATTGTTTAGCCAACTCTCCACCGTAACATGCGACGGACGTTGTCCCGACATTTTTACAAACTTAAAAAAAAATACGTGATCAAAGTTGGCGACCAAAAAAGACGTATTTCTATGCTTGATCTTACATTTGTAATCTTATTTAATTGTAAAGGCTGTTACATTATGTGACAGCCATTGTTTATTTTACAATTTTGTTTATTTTACAATTATTTTCTCTCGTTCATAGCCAGATTTGATGACTTTTTGATAGCTTGTTATAGCAATATTCGAATCGCGTTAGGACCGGTCCTGGAATCTATTATTAACCTACGTGCTGTAGTTATGACAATGGACAAATATGATTGAGACGACAGATAAGAAGCAAAGGCATCCGCATCGAAGGTAGTGAGGGAATAAGACCGACCCTCTTGCCGACCGACTCTCTACGCTAGTTGTTAGAAAGAGAAGTGTAGCATTTGTCCTTTTGCACAATCGGCAAATGTCTGCTGTACACCTTCGGAATATTTTATAGTTTGTGTTCACTGGTAAGTATAGTTTTTGTCACTGTTCGTGCCAAAACTGGTACCTTCTAATATTTTACGAAATCATACAATATGTAGTATATAGAAGTGCTTTGTGTCACTGAATCGATTCCGAAGGTTTTTTTTGGATCTACCAACATTGAAGTTGTGAAAATAGGGGGTGTGGGTGAAATTTTGAGTTTTTTCAATTCTTTACCAAACCGATCCACATTTTGTATGCAAGGGTTTTTTGTGTCTTTAATTCTATTGCAAGAGTTATTTTTTTGATCTGCTACCCCCGAAGAATGAAAAAGGGAGTTGGGATGAAATTTCGGGTTTTTTCAATTCCATACCAAATCATTCACATTTTATATGCAAGGACTTTTTGTGTCTCTAATTTGATTTCAAGAGTTGTATACAATACTCAAGAAGTTTTTCCCTTCCGTCTGCCATATTTGATTCGCCACTTTGAATTTTTAAAGCCTGATTTTAGATTTGTAATCAGCGACCTCAAAAACTCAAAGTTGTGCTTTTTGTCCAAGTTCGCACAAGTTTTTAGTTTTTTACCCCCATATTGAATCCGCCATTTCGGATTTTCAAAATCTGTTTTCAAATTTGTTATCGGCGACCTCATAAATCCCTATAGGTATATAGCATTTTAGATTCGCACAAATTTTTAATTTTCGTCCACCATATTAGATTCTACCATTTGGAATGTTCACAATTTGATCCTATAATAGTAACGAATGATCTAAAAATCTCCTGCACGTAGTTTTTCTAAAATTCCAAAAATATTTGAAATTTCGACCGCCATTTTGAATCGGCCATCTTGAAATTTAAAAATCTGATTCCAGAACTCCAAAAAATATGATCGGCAACCTCGAAAAACCTTTATCAAAACAGTTTCCGGTCCAGATTCAAAAGGATTTGTATTTTTTTTAATCTGGACCGGAAATTTTGCTCCGCACAAGGGGCTATACCAAAGACGCCATATTTAGTCCGCCATATTAAATTTTATAATTCTGATGCCATATACGTATTCAGTGCCCCCAGAAATTATTGTATACCAAGTTTGGTTCAAATCCCTAGAAAATTAAGAAGGTAATTCAGTTTCATCACACAATACCAGAATTGGCACATTGTTTTTTATCACAAGTATATACGATACAATACTGCTGTTTCCGTGGCGCCGCAATCTGATGGTGGATCCACATAGAACTCGACGAAATAAAACGAAATGTAAGAATAAAAAATTTTCGATATCTCACTTAGTTTTCGAGATATCGAATGAAAAGGAAATCTACAAAAAAAAATTGTTTCAATGATTTTTTTTTTCATATAACATTTCTTTTAGATTTTTAAAAAAGAAATCAGGGTAAAAAAACAAATTTTCTTGCAAAAATCTTACACAGGTTTGAAGATATGAAATAAAAATGAATTTTTTTTTAATTAATTTATTTTGAAAATTCAAATTACCCGCCTATTCAAGGTTCGTGAATAATTAAGGCGAAATTTCATGGGATTTTTGATATTTCGAAACTACCACCAATATTTCTTCTCATAACCGCAATGCAAACTACAGTTTTTTTTAAATTGATATATTAATTAACATTAAACTGTAAACAGTCATTTAATGTTGTTATAAATATTGTTTAGCATGATATTTCTTCGGAATTCAATTTATTTGTAATTTTGCAATATGTCAGGTAAGCATCTTTCTTTACATCCTGGTTTAGAGAATTTCCATATATTTGAATATTTTCATAAATTAATTGGTAGCGAAGAAAAGGCTATTACTTTTTTTGGAAGAAATAATCTTAATACCTTCACCAAATTCAATACCACCAACATGTGGGCTCCCAATGTCCGTAGAAAAGTTTTTTTTTTCATTCGATATCTCAAAAACTAAGAGATATCGAAAAATGTTATTCTTGCATTTCTTCTTATTTCGTCGAGTTCTATATGAATCCACCATCAGATTGCGGCGCCACGGAAACAGCAGTATTGCCACAATACCTGTGAATCTGTTAACTGAAACAGGATAAATGTTGAAAAGATAATTCGCATCAGCTCCTAATCTTTCTGTCATAAGTCATAACATAACATCACAAAATTGCTGTCACCGTTCAAAAGTCATCTCAAATGTTATGTTTTTTGTAATGCTTATCACTTGTTCTGTTAGTTGTTCTAAATTCAAGTAGGTATAACTTTTTATATCACTAACACAAAACTTTTCAATTTCTCGAAAACAAAATTGACGAAACCAAAAAAATTAAGTATCTTTATTTCTATCTTTATACTTAAAAGTATTAAGTATAAATTGTCACTCAGTGTACAAAGGCCTTTGAAATTAGATGTCACTTAATAAATCATTTGCCACACATGTCACGCAATTTAAAATTTTAAGAGTTTTGTCCATAGCGCTAAGATATGAAAAGATATTTGAAAATACTCTATTGCAAAAAGATTGATCCCTCAAGAATAAATTTGACGTATCCGAGCGTTTTCCAAATTTTCACTTTAACTATCCAAAAACTCGATTTTTCGGTTTGTTGTCCACCGGTATTATTAATATATTCTGCAGGATATTGTAGAACTAATAGCAACTGAAATGTAGAATTAAATTTTATTTAAAATGAGTAGGATATATCCAGATAATTCCCCTAAATTGTTCCTCTGTGATTGGGAGGATGTCGCCTTCTTCCCGTGACACAATCATATATTTGTGACATAGGTATAGTACGAATGTGGATACTGTATGCAACACAATTAACGTTTCAGCAGATATTTACTAAGCCATTGGAAAAGGACATCAGTTCACAGCTGCACAAACTAACATTTGGTTCTGCCCCTAGTAGGCCAGTGATAGGAGGTCACAAGAAGGGCTTACCTGGAAACAACTCGGGAAGTTTTGGAATTTGGTAGGTTTGTAGGTTTGGGCATGTTGAACTAAAATTCACAAAATGCACAATTCGAGACCGCCGGTGCCGCCATCTACCAAAATTGCCGCCAAAAACGTTTTTTTGCAATTCTCTCCAAAGCTATGCGTTTTTAGAAAAAATGTGTAAAAAACAATTAAAGAGGAGGGAATTTCATAAAAAACTTGTGCTCATCATGTTTTCGCTAAAGTTAACGGTTTAGGCTCAAGAGCTGATTAAATGACCACATATCCCGTTAACTTCCCTAAACTGCTTTAACCTATCTAATATGCGATTTTTCTTTTATGATAAAACGCTATTCAATTCAACTGTGGTTATATTTTCAGCTCCCTGACTAACACGGCACATTCCTAGCCTGTGTGCAATTGCCGTTGCGCCTACTTGAATATCAACAAACCCCCTCCAGACAATGGTATGGCTGTTCAAAAGAAGCTGAAGAATGAGGTTGGAAGAAAACCCAAACTAGTATCACCCCAGTAACCACTTTGAAGGATCCTGCTCCCAAAGCACTACTTATATTTTTGTCATGTCATATAAGTCCAAGACCAATTGTGGTAGAGCCTGCGGATGCAGAAAAGCAGGATTAAAATGCTCCATAATTTGCGGTCTGCACTCAACTGACGCTAGACGAATCTGATGAAGATGACTTGGACTTGCTGCTCGATATTTGTTTGTCAACTGAAGAAGGAGAATTCGACGAATTAAAAGAAACCTATATTTGATCCCGAAATGGAGACAAACATATTCACTGTTGAAAGCATTGATATTAACGAACCAGGTCCGTCGGGCCTTTGCAGATAGAAAACGTAATTTTATTTACTAAGTAGATTAGACGTACAGGCGAAACCACGTTAAAAAAAAGCGCCGTGTACTTTACCCCATGGGTGGTGTGGAAACAAGTTTACTTTCATTCATTTCAAACATTTCCAATATTTAAAATGAATTGATTAATTAATTAATTGAATAAAAGATATGCCACTGTTTCATGACAAAATTGTATAAAGCCTTGAAAAAGTAGTTTTGTGGAACCTTACTACACATTTGATTTCGGAAAATCGCCTCTGTATAAAACTTAACACAAAATGTTAAATCTTACAACGACTTTTCTGCCTAAACGGTTAATTTTAGCGAAAATATGCTAAGGATATTTTTTGTATGAAATTTCCTCCTCTTTATTTTGTTATCTACATATTTTTTCTATAAACGCATAGTTTTGGAAATAATTGCGAAAAAACGTTTTTGGCGGCCATCTTGGCTAGATGGCGGCTCTGGCGGTAAGTCTCGAATTCTGCATTTTATGAATTTTAGATATGGACCCCGAAACCTACAAACCTGCAAAGTTTCAAAACTTCCCGAGTTATTTCTAGGTAATAATCCACAATGACTAGCCTATAGTCCTAAACCATTACCGCAATCTGCATCTATCGACCACGATCTTCGGCATGTCCGTCCGTAGTCCGTACCCTAACATTGTAAAACAACAATCTATGCTAACAATTTAACATCTTGCAACATATTGTGTACTGACGTTGATGTACATTAGCGTTACGTCTCATTTTAAATAACATTTATTATTCCACTGTAAACACCGGCACTAACATCAGGATTTTGTATCCGATCTCTAATTATTACACAAAGGAGGGGTTTCGATAAGACCCTTCACCGGCCCCTCGGATTTTTTTTTTATTTTAATATTGTGTTTATAGGACTACACTTAAAATGTACAAATATATATAACATCAGCTGATCATCAGCAAACATTAACATAAAATGTTAATGATTGTTGTTTTAGTGATTTGACATCAGGTTTTTATATACTGTTTTATTAATGCAACTATTACAGATAGACTTATAAAATACCACACATCAGAGACGTGCGGCTATTACATTTCTTAAAATGTCAACTTGTTTACATCAACAATCAGCCAATATTCGCTCTATTTATGTGTTTAAGGTATATGTTTGATTTACAGTTGATGAGAATGAAGTGACAAAATATACTAATTAATATCATAATTATCGATTTTTCTTTGACAAAGCAAACTTATATAAGGTGCAAAAAACATTAATATATCACGTAGAGTCCTCTTCTTCTTGATCTGACCATCCAGCTGCAGCATCTTGAATAAACTGATTGACTGATGCAACTACATCGCTAACTCGTTAATGCCCGCGGGGGGGGGGGGAAGGGGTTCAGTGGGACGTCACGTCAGAACGTTCCCCGATTCTCCGTCGCAACCAGTGTTCCTAGACGACACGGACAACTGACGCATGCGCAATAGCGGGGGGCGGCATCTAAGAGCGCATTGGCGGAACAGTCCGCGCGTCGTTCAAACGCACAAACTCTGCTATCCAGCGCGCTTAAATTAAGCGCGCCACGAGAGTTCAGGTAGAGTTCCGCCAATGTGCTCTTAGGTGGCGCCCCCCGCTATTACGCATTCGTCAGTTGTACGTGCCGTCTAGGAACACTGGTCGCAACGTATTGTCTATAACTACTACAAGAAAATCAAGGGCTAAGTTGGAGTTTTAGAAAGAAAATATAGTAAAATCAGTCAATCAATACATTATTAAATATTATCCGAAATCCAATTCATTTATTTTTTACCATGCGCGCAGTATAGTAACACGTCAGTGTTTATGTATGTAATAGCTTATGTATTTGTGCACCATATATATGAAAATCGCTTTGTTACTCAGTTGCGCTCTATATGAAATAACTAGGTAAAGATTGCAAAAACACGCATTTTTGTAGAACAATTCAAGTTAAGTGGTTCTTTTCATAAAGATCCTATTAAGTAACACAAAAAATATATGTGTTTATAAAACTTTATATTTTTCACATTATAAAAGAAAATAGGAATGATCTAGGTAATAAACTTTAAAAAATATGATTTAGGGGGGCTGATAAAGGGCCTTATCGAAACCCCTCCTTTACTGCAAGAAATAAAACACAGAATTATAATTCAACTAGCGACCCACCCCGGCTTCGCCCGGTTTACGACATCACATTAGAAACCTCTAAAATTATCAGTGTTTCTCTACTATATTATGCATGTATTATACATATAAACCTTCCTCTTGAATCACTCTATCTATTAAAAAAATCCGTTGCGTAGTTTTAAAGATCTAAGCATACATAGGGACAGACAGCGGGAAGCGACTTTGTTTTATACTATGTTATGATTATGATAAATATCATACGAAAATAAAGATATACAGTATGCTAGAGTACATTACACATACAGTGTGGAACAGCCAAATGGAATAAATTCAGTAGCTCCATTATTATGTATTTTTTTAGAAAATCCTGAAACACATCAATTTCTAATTCTAAAATGACATCTTGCGACGTAAAAATGTCATCCCTAAATTCAACCCCCTTCAGGTGACAGCTACAACCCATAAATTTTCAAATTGGAAGTAGGGGTGTTTGTGATACTTCATTTGAAAGGTATTTTCATTCTCTATTCAAAACTGCTAAAGAAAAAAAAATAAGTTTCTCCAGCGTAGGAAATTCGTTACATTAAAATAAAACTTTTATAAGTAACACTATTTGTCAATTTTAGGTTCTGAAATGTTAATAATAACGAAAAATAAATGTCTGTAATTGCCGACATTCCCTACTATAAGATAAAAGCTTACTAATAAATACGTACAATTCTTTGCTTGACAATCGAACGACAAAAACGAACAAGCATCAAAAAAACAAACCTGAAATTTAAGATGTTTTCCATTATCAGCTTTAGTGAAATTACCTAGAAACGTGCTTGTCATTGTAACAGTAGTTAACAGTTATCAGTGTTAAACTTTTTGCTTTAGATTTCGTGTCGCAATTCAGAGAGATGGTTTACCTAACAGAAATGCATGAGATAACGATTCTACAGATGATTGGTTACGGAGACAGGATACGAACGCAGGCCGAAGTTGTTCGCCTATTTCAAGAAAAATATCGAGAGTTGCCGCCGGTAACCGGCGTTACCGTAAGTAAGATAGAGAAGCAGTTTTGGGAACGTGGACATGTACGGCAGCTAAAGAAAAATCCTCCCAATAAACTCACAATCAGTGATAATCAGAAATTGTATGTAATGCTTATGCTTGAAGAAAATCCACACACGTCGAGTCGTCAAACAGCTTCAGTATTAAATATTAGTCATTCGTCGATTCTCCGCGTATTGACAGAAAATCAGATGCACCCATATAAACTGGTACCAACTAATGAGCTAGCGGAAGACGATTTTGATAGAAGAATTCTCTTTTGTGAACAAATAATGCAAATGATAAATGACAATATTTATAGAAAATGTTTTATTTTCGGATGAATCTACATTTACACTTCACGGCCATGTTAATCGCCAAAACTGTCGTTACTGGTCGAGAGAAAATCCTCACTGGATTAGGGAACTACACACGCAAAACCCTGAGAAAGTTAATGTTTGGGCAGGAATAATTGGAGAAAATAGTATTGATCCTTTCTTCATTGACGGCGATTTGAATGGAGAAACTTATTTAGCGCTGCTCCAAAATAATGTTGTACCGACGAAGGCAAACTTGTATTCCAGCTGAAGGAAACCCACAACTTCCAGGTAATGCATTATACGGTTCCAGCAGGATGGTGCACCAGCACATTATGATGTCAATGTCCGGCAATATCTCCACACAATCTCTCCATATCCCTGGATAGGCAGAACGTGGTTCTGTAGAATGGCCTGCACGATCACCTGATCTCACACCGTTAGAACATCTTCCTATGGGGATATGTAAAAAGTATGGTCTACAAAACCAAACCCGACGATTTAGCCGATTTAAGAAGAAGAATAACACTTGCAATTAGGTCGATTACCCCGCAGATGTTAACCAACGTTAGAAGACATTTCTGTTTACATCTAGGATGCTGCCAAGATGCTGGAGACATGCATTTTGAACATCTGATGCATTAATAATGATTTGTTTTTTATTTTAATGTAACGAATTTCCTACGCTGGATAAACTTTTTTTCTTGTTAATTTCTGCAATAAAATTTAAAACCATAGCAGTTGTGAATAGAGAATGAAAATACCTTTCAAATGAGGTAGCATAAGCCCCACTTCCAATTTGAAAATTTAAGGGTTGTAGCTGTCACCTGAAGGGGGTTGAATTTAGAGATGACATTATTACGTCGCAAGATGACATTTTAGAATTAGAAATTGATGTGTCTCAGGATTTTCTAAAAACATGCATAATAATGGAGCTACTGAATTTATGCCATTTTACTGGTCCACACTATATAATATTACAAGACCCAATACGTCACCACGTCACCCCCATCCCAAACCCGACGTATCTGCTGCCCCAATGACTGAGGAGGCAACTAAACACTATTCCAGTCACTTATCACCAGGTCCACAAGTGGTTATGAAACGAGCTGACTCCTAAACTGTGGGGGTGGCAACGAAAGACAGACCACAAATTTGCTCGTGTAGAAAGTAAACACCCCGCCGCACTAGATGAAATAATTTTCTGACCGTGTACAAAAGACTACACCAGGGCAAATATTCGTGCAGGAAGGCATCATTGCAGTGTTCCCCCATTTGTCAAAACGCCATGGGAATCAATGACATCCCCATCTTAGGGTACATACCGGAGTGTTAGGGTACATTAATTAGGGGCACGGGTAGCCGAGTGGGTTAAAGCACCGTCTTTCTAGCCGCGATACCTCTGTGCGCGTTGTTCAAGTCCCGGCCGGGGTAGCGTTTTTTAATTGTCTCGCTTTCTCCGTCAGGGCTTGATATGCCACCACGTTAATACACTAGTGTATAGGTGTGGATGCATATATGCCAATCCAACCGCACATGCCCTAGATTTGGTAATGTTCTGAGTTTTCTGGGTTTCCTCAGAACTGTAAAGCAATGCGTTACCGAAATAATCTTAAGTCGCTCCCAGTGCGCCGTGACAAATAATAATAATAGCCACTCCTTCCCGCACAGGTCCCTGAGAGGACCTAAGAGGACTCTTCGGAGTAATTATAGGGTGAGTATTATTATTATTATTATTATTATTATTATTATTATATTATTAATATGAACATAACGGAGCGTCGCTCCGTAGTGCGAATCGAAGGAGCCTATCGCCTCGAGAATAGTGGCGAGAAAATTTGCGGTTATAGTAGCTATAACCGCAATATAGTTAGTAACCAAATATAGTAGCCCGTGTCAGCCCGTTTAGGTGGACAGTTGAGAAAAAAATATAATAAATGTTACTAAAAGTAAAAAATAATAATGTGCTATAACTTCTTTTAATTGCACTATAAAAAAGGCTACACAAAAAACTTTGGCGTTTTTTTGAAAATATACGAATTTCATTATCAAATACGCGAAAACTATAACATATACGAAAAAGAAGTAACAGTAGCATAATTTTAACCAAAATCAGCTTCAGTTTTGTATAGAATCACTCGAGGACTAATTGTTTTAGAGATATGAGCGAAGAAGCAGAAACTGGGACCCTCTTCGTGCCCTCCTGCACATTTCTTACTCTCCTAGGTTAGGTATGTTTATAACTCCTAGCTTTTGGTATGTTTATAACTAGCCCAAACACGGTCCTGAAGTTGAAAATTGTGATCTTTTAATTTCTCTCTAGACCCCCCCTTAACTGACAGAACTAATAAAATATTTAACACCCAACGTTTTTTTTTTTTTTTTACTCTTACATCTAATACCAGTTTAATAATGACTGTCTCTAATCCGAACTATTCCGGAGCTATCAAGTTTTAATAAATCCGAATTAATTAGATTCTACTTTGTTTTGATTTAAAACCATTTCTTTATTTTTGTTTTGTTATTTTCTGAAATGTTTCTTCAATATAATGTCAACAATAAAAATGTTTGAAGATGTTTGCATTAAATTAAGTCAAGTTAATTAGAGTATGTAGACTTTTTATAACACACTTTATTCCAACAAAATATTGCTTATTGGATATACGTCTAAAACAAAATCTGTAATAAATTTTTTATTATATAACAGTCTTACATCAGTATGTGCATACTGTTAAAAGAGCATTTCTATTTATAAAATAAATAACAACATATACATAACAAATATAAATAATTTTAAATAAGCTATCATCACATTTTGTTAAATCTTTGAATTCCATCTTGCCTAGTCTCTACTTTATTTGTTCGCTATTCCTCTGAGCAGATTGACTATTGGCATTATTATGGTCATCAACAATAACAAGCATGTATCGGTTTTTTTCCTGATCAGTAGCTCCAGATCCTGTATTCTTTTTATCCACCCTTTCGGCTCGGTTGGAGGATTCTTCGCCTTGGTCGCCTTTTGCTTTTGTATAGCTTCCTCCTGTTTGGCCTAGAATGAAAATTTCAAAGTAAATGTATAGGAATTATATTTTTTCTAGAGATTATTGTAACTGAATTTGCTATCATAAAATGACCATTGCCGTGTTACATTTATATTACATAGACTGGACAGTATTCTGTTTTCTGAATATGTATTTAAGTGTTGGGGAAGAATATGTTCAGGAAAAATCTTGTGGTTTTAATGCAGTTAGACTGCTGTTAACATTATAATATAAATAATTATTCTTTTACCCACTATTACCTTCATGATAATCGCTGGTTCTGTGGCTACCACCAGAACTGTGACCTTGACTGTGGTTGTCATCACCTTTACTGCTTGCTCCCTGTCCTCCCTTTTTTCCATTGGAGGAATACGACTGGTAACTGCTGTAGCTGGATCCGCTAGCATAATCCTGATGTTTACTTCCATGTGCTTCAGAATCATCTGGCTTACCGGTATCTCCCTTGGTCGTAACCTCCTTGACGTTACTGCCATGTCCATCACTATCACCCTTTTTACTATCTTCGTGGCCTTCTGTGTGTCCACCGTGAGCCTGCCATTTCTTGTGACCGTGGTGGGCGTCATGCTTGCCTCCTTCCTCATAGTGGTCGTGATGTTTTTCCTCGCCGTGGGAGTTGTCATGACCGATGTCCTTGTGGTGGTGCGCGCCATGTTCGTGGTGCTTCTCTTTGCCAAAGTCTTCTTCGTGCTTAGCGCCGGTATCATGATTGCCTTGTTCGTGGCCACCCTAGAACATAAGCATTAAAAAGAGCGTCATTCAACTGATTCGATTGCGTTTACCTTCTCAAAGCCGTCTTCGTGGAAGAAGTCTCCATCTTTCTCGTTGTCTCCACCCTCGTGGCTTTCGTCATAGAACTCCTGTTTCTTCTCGTATTCGTCTTTCTTATGGATGTTGTGTTCTCCGCTAGTGCTGTGGCCCTTGCTGTGTTCCCCTTCTTCTTTGAACTAAAATAAAATTATTAGAATACAATGTACATCATAAGTATACCAAATGTATTACATCGGCCCCTTTTTTCCTTCTTCTCCATGCTCATGTTCACCGTGGTAGTCATCCTCGTGATGGTCAGCCTTTTTTTGGCCGCCGTCTTCGTGGTGTTCGTCATTGACGCCCTCTTTTACGTGCTTACCAACGTCTCCGTCCTCATGGTGATGACGTCCTATGTATAACTTCTTTCCCCTTTTGTCGTGGACATCGTTATGGTCTTCGTCGTGGTTTTTTCCCACCGCCTTTCTTGTAACTACCGTTATGTCCACCTTTGCAAAAACACAAAATTATTATATATCTTTGTCCTCCTTTGTAAAGTGTAGATCATTCTTATCATATGAGAATGAAAATATTTTTAAAACTAAATCATAGTCTTATTTCAATAGTTCCGTGAATCACGGAAAATGATGACGTGTGACTATACCATACATGAATTTGAAAAGTAGGGTCCTTTATATAATGAAATAAATTTTTGCGATAGGTGGTGTGTTACCTTTGTTATCCTTATGTTCGCTAGCACTTGTTTCACGGTCTTCGTTCACTTCATGTTTGTGTTCATCATTACTGCTACTCTCGTGGCTGTCGTCACTAGTATCCTCTTCGGAACGATTGTCACCTTCACTGGGATGAGCAATGAGAGCTAGAGGTCTGGCTTCGTGGTGATCTAGGGTTACATCTGTTCCTTTAGATTCATGTTTTTCTTCGTGTTTAGTTGCGCCCTTATGGAAACCGACCGGCGCGGATCTATGTTCCTTGCTGTCGTCAGCACTTTCTTCATTAACTTCCCTGACCTCTTTCACGGCACCACCTTTTTCCTCATTTTCCAACCGCGCCAAGTATTTGTAGTAGTCGATGGCGTCCGGTTGCTGATCAATTCGGGCTTCGGGATTACCTTTTTGAGGGCGACTCACGCCATGGGAAGACGAGGCTTGATGATCTTGATCGGTGTTCAAGGAGAACCGCATCGGCTTGCGGAGGACCTTCTCAACCTTGGCACTGGCAGCACTAACGAGCGTATCACTTGTGGCACTAACGGGAGCAGCTGCTGATTGGGAGGGAAGATTCACTATCTCAACGGTCACGGGTCGGGAATTCGACGCCGAAACAGCGGAATCATCCCGAGGAAGTAGCACCGTGTATGTTGCCGGATGGACGTACCCGACATGGCAAATTATAACCGCGAATAAAGCCAGCCCGAAGCCGGTCGATGTGGTGTGGGTAAACATTTAAAGAGATCGAGTGACTTGTTTTACATGCGGTACAGCATCAGTACGTGTTCTGAGAATTTTTGCAAATAGTAGTGACTCTTCTAGGTGAGGAACTTATATAGACAATCCCTCCTTAAACGCTCAATTAAAAAATGCACGTTTTATTCAAATCATGTAATAGGAATTCATTTAGCGGCAAATTGGAAATAAACGGTGGTTATTTGTAATACATTAACTCATAATCAATTCGATTTAATGGTTTCGAATTCATTATAAGACAATATTAAATATTATTACGGCTGGGGTATTTTTTTTGACTTTCTAACTGGCGTGTTCATCAGATTTAATGGTTCATTTGACAGATCGTACCTGTTGCATTTTTGTAACAAAGTGTTGTTACTTTCACTGGATTTTTTAGGTTAACTAATTTATTCTTTATGTAACCATTACAAATACCCTTTTTTCTCAAAACTACTTTTCGGGCAAGTAGGTCAATAAGACGTTGGAGGTTCTTGAAATTTTACGTTAAATGGCCCGGTAATGAAAACAAGGCTTAGTCTGGACGGTGGTTTTATGCACTTCGTGCAGCATCTTGCCTTTGGTTCCTCTTATTTATAAGTTATATCCAGTACTATATGGAGATAGAACTAGTCGACGAAATACTAATAATAATAACTGCGACAATCAATCGGCATATTTGTGGCGAAGTATTTGTGTTACCCATCGCATTGTTTTTCTGGTTAACCTACCATTGGCACTGAGGCAATTGAAACGAATCGTAATAGTAAAAAAAAAATAATTATTACTGTTGTAGACCCAAACTTTGAAATACCGCAGATCAAAATAAACAAATCTGATTCATCACCGATTTTCTTACGTTATTGCCAAAAAAAAAGATTATTATTTTTTATACATCACCGGATTATCTTTACGAAAATTTGTAATTTAGAATTAATTGAATGTTTATAGCTTTTCAGTAGATCTGATTCTCGGCTGTTATTAATTACATTTCCCTTTACTTCTTAAATAAATTTACCAAATTTTTTACTGATTAAACGATAAGAAATATTCAAGACAGTAAATAAGAAACATTTGAAAATTTGGACTTGAGCTAATAGGCCTATGGCGGACTTGATGAAAATATTTTCAAAATGGCTGCACTTCCGGCTCTATCGGAAGTCGGCATCAATTTCCTTATTTTAAATGGAATGGTACCTTTTTATTCCAGATTTCGTTTCTACACTTTATTTTAGGCATACTTTCATGAGATTTCCCTATACCTTCCTTTAGCGATTTTGAGTTATTTTCGGTATTTTCACATTTTTTTTTTGCTTATAAGCGTCATAACCTTTGAAACTATCCGTAGTGGCTATTTTAGAAAATTAAGTATCGGTATTAGCTTAGTCGTTAGTAAAATTGTTCTATTGCTTAAAAAAAAACAGTGATAGTAACACTGACACAATGATTTCCATGATACACTATTGAAAAGTCAATGATTTATTGAAAATTATAAGTGAATTAAAGGAAAAAACTATTAAATATAGGGGACGCTAATATAGATCGACGCGGAATTTAAATCCGCATTTAAATGTGAAGTAAAATATAGGTCATTGTAATTACAAAATTTGAATTTTGATGGTCTGAAGTTGGTCTAAATGGTAGTTATATTTTAAGCACCTTGTATGTAATTGAGAAATAGTAAAAGCATTATTGCATAGCTTTTACGGTTCTACTAACAGTAGTGCTAATACAGATCGATTCAAATATTATGGCGCTAATGAACAAAATTTCGAGAAACCGGAAATAACTCAAAAAAGGTAAAAGTAGGGAGCAGCGCGGGTAGGGTAGAGTAGGGAGCAGCGCCGGATTTATATTTAACGGGTCCTTGGGCACGAAGACTGTGGGGGCCCCCTTGTAAGAAAATCAAAAGCGAATTAATCAATATATTTTATATATTTCCAATTTCTCTAAAATTTTTAGTCATACAAAAAATGAAACAGTATCAAGATAAATAAATAATACATACAATAAGTAATACATAAACATTTTAAAATTATCGGTTATTAAATATTATATTTTCTCGAAGAAGTTTTATTATTTGAATGATCAATGTGTATGTGTATGTTTCACCTTCTTTGATTTTTCGAAAATGTACACAAAAAAAATAATGGGTTTTGCAATTTGTGGAGGCCCCTGGCTTGTGGGGGCCCCCGGGCACGTGCCCAAAGTGCCCTGATGTAAATCCGCCACTGATAGGGAGATGTTATATCTGATGTTAACATACTTACATTATATACCTACACGCGTTTTGTGCTGGATTATAAGCGGCCTGAAAACAGTAATACAGTCACTTCCATTGTATACATTTTTATTACTATTGTTTAAAATGTAAGTATACCTAAAACTGTAATTATTCCTAAGTTAATAAAGATAAATACACGTCTGGTTTTAAGTAACATACAGCAGTTAAACAATTTTGTTTAATGAATTCTTGGGGTTTCCAGCAAATATGTATAGTGGTTCTAATTTTAATTGAAAATGATAAATACGCCTGGGGAACAAAAAAAGCGGTGCAACTTTATGATTCCATGGGCGTGCATATATCTTTTATAAATTCGAAAATTGTGAATTTTTTTTTTCATTTAAATCAATATAAGGGAGATTAAAATTAGCCTGCATATAAAACTCTTAATATTTGTAATATAATTTGCTGTAAATAATGCTCATTTAGCCAGACAATCTCAAAAAATTGTCTGTGTTAATAAACCTAGCTGAAATACACGTCACTGGCGTCTTAGACAAGTAGTTTAAGTACCTAATTCATAAAGTCGTAAATCATTTTAACGACATCGTTAAAATTTTATGGCACAGTGGACCGAACAAATATTAGCAATGTATTATATGCAAAGTGGTTTATCTACAGTGGATTCCGTTGCGCCACCAGCGGACGGCTGGTTGGCCAGCCAGCGCGTTGCCGGCTCTTTAAAATTTTCTTGAGTATAGTAATATACATAAAGTTGTTTTAATTTATAATTATTTTTTCCAGCATTTTTAAAGCTTTATTTTAATGCTAACTAATAAATTTATATCTATGTATTTTTTTTTAAATATTTCCAAACTAGCTTTCTAAGAATGTCACGAACTAACAGTTTACTGAAGTATGAAGTATACTTGTATAGTGAGCTTAGCAATTTTAGAAAATAAATCTGACAACCTTGCTTTTTTATACCTATTTTCAATTTAGAATGGAAAGATAGTACATTGCTAACCTCCAGGAACATCCAAATTAATAAGTTATATATATACATACATAGAAAAGTGACATAAATCAAAAAAGGCTATTTTTAGTAAATTGAAATAAAAAATGATCCACGTTTTAAAGTTTATACTGACTTATTATTTGTACAAACAGTACCTGCTGTTAATTTTTTGAGAGCAAATTGTTGTTACCAAATTATGTTGAGTACCATCCTCATATTTTGAAATAGGGTAAAGTGGGGCAAGTGCGACCCCTTTTTCGTATAGTTGACTTTTTAGTTCATAACTGCGCGAATATCATTCACATGATCCTATTCTTTTTGGGCTGTATGAACTACTTGGTTCTTAAGCTTAATTTATTGAAAGAAAGAAAATTTTTCGTGCTTCAGGGTAAGGAGGCATATCGTCCATGCCTTACAGGGCACATGAAACGCACTTGCCCCAGGACTTGGGGCAAGTGCGTTATCTGTGTTTATTTCTATATTTGAGGGGTCCAGATGCAAAACCCACATTATCCGTAATTTTTCGAAATACAGTTAGTGGCGCTATATTGTTCATCGTGTTGACCTACAACATTGTAAATTTTAAAAGTGGTATAAAACTCACATTTTCGTATTTATTTTAAATTGTGGAATCTGTGAATTATTTCAAAACTCACATTCTCCTACGCTCTGAAGGTGTCAAAACTCACATTATCCATATCCACCAATGAAAAAGCTTAAAGCGATAAACCAATATGGCCGCCTGCCTAAGGAGAATGTGAGTTTTGCTCAAGGGCGTAGCCAGTAGTTATCTTTGGGGGGGGGGGGGGCACAATGAGATGAAACAAAAAAGCCAAAAAAAAGATCAGTAGAGGCAACGGCAACCAAAAGCCAAGCGATCGCTGCAAATAAAACAAAAAAGTCAAAAAAAAAAAGGTCACTACAGCCAAGGGCAACCGCATTCCCCCGAGTATTTTGGTTTTTACTTGACCCTTTGACCCTGGCTACGCCCTTGGTTTTGCTTCTCTTCTTGTTTTACTTTCCTAGATGGTTGGTTCCGTGTTTTCCGATATATCACTGAGTTTGTTTCCAACCTGTTATTTGTTTCTGAAGTTCCTTTTCTTAGCTTAACTTCACGAATTTTAGTTTAAAACACAATATTATGTAGAACAATTTGGAGCAAAACTACCATTATCCAAAAAGTTGTATCAAAACACACATTATCCAAATTTGCATTCAATTTCTTGGAGTCAAATATTGTTGTGCTGTTATTTCACCAATTGAGAAGCAAAGTTACAGCTCTAATACAAATACCAAAAAAATTTCAGAGCGTTAAGTCACTTAAAAAAGTGAGAAATCAGTTATTCCTTCTTCCTGAACAATTTTAAAAAGTGGATAATGTGAGTTTTGCATCTATACTCCTCTTTATCCTTAATGTAAACTATGGGGCAAGTGCCTTGAATAAACGCAATTTTCTACTCGCGAGCAGGGTTGCCACCTCTCCGGGCCTTGGAGACGATCTCCGGGTCTCCGGCCTTACGCAAATTTCTCCAGGCCAAGGGGATTTACAGATATTTTTAAAATGTACTTAAAACTTTTTCGGGAAGTAAAAAATGACACAATGCCGCACTTTTGATGTTACATTCCTGTAGAGTAAACACAGGTTTACATGTTTATATGTATGTTTTACCGCCATCTACCAGCCTGCGGGTCAACGAGTCAACGTTCGATGTCAGTCGTTCTCTATTATTTTAAAGGGACGAACCAGAGACGACAACCTCATAGATAAAAGAAGAGGACAACCTCTTCACAGCACAAAAAAGAGAACCACTGTCAGGTGTGTGGCGGTAAAAATCTTAGTTCTCTCGAATATTTTACTGAAAGTGCAGCATACCTTTTTTCAATGCAACCGTCTGCAAAGAAAAAAATCCTACCTCTGTAGTTTTCACGACAGATGGTTACAGGATCCTAATAATAAGTCATGGTTAACCAACATGCACGAAATATAGTGTTACATTTACACTCAAATATGACGGTGAAAAAGCAGTTAAAAAACATTCAAATAGTGAGAATCATAAAAAAAAACAGGAAAAACCATTGCATCAAACAAACTTATGTCAGCTTTCTACACTTTTTAAAATTACGGAGTTTAAATATCCCGCTTACCCTCCCCCCTCCTTCTGCCTCTGACTGAAAATCTCTAGGGTTGCCACCTCAGAATAGAGCAGAAATATCTTGAAGTTGGTCACACCCAAATGGAGACTGACTTCATGCATTCAACAGTGGAACTTTGCATGAAAAATAAAATCATTAATGTACCTGCTGATTATATTCCGCTCTGTCAAAAAGCCCGAAAGAAACCAAATCCCTATGATGTGATGTACCTAAATTATAAATTTTTCAGAAATTTCGAAAATGTTAAATTTGTGAAAAGTAGATAGATGTGAAAAGTAGGTGGGTTGATGCAGATATTTTTAGTAATAAGAATAAGAATAGTAATAAGAATAAAAGTTATACCTTCGTTTTATAATGACCCAGTTCATGCAGTAAATATAATTTTTAGTAATAATTTTAAAAATAAGGATGACCTTGAATGATGGTTAACTTTAAACTTTATTCGTATTTTTACGGCGAAACGCATACTGCGCAATCGCAAATAATCGAAAATGTAAAGCAAATCGCCTAATTTGTTGTTTTTTTTTTAATAAATTGACTGCTAAAGTCGTTAAAATTAGTAACAACATGGTTGCAGTAAACACGACGGTTACGCCGCTGTTCAGTTTCATTATTAAAGATACAAATTAAGATAAACAGACACAAACTAACCACACTTTTAATTTAAGGTTACATATGTTATAGATTAAGGCATCTACTCAAAAATTTTCTTATAATCAAGATATTTGGCGTCATGTTTAATTCGTCGACTTCTAAACTTCCGCAACATTAGCCAATCACAAGCCTACCTCAAAACGCTGCGGTGAAATGTTATTAGTATGTGTCTCAAGCTTTCTTATAGGTACCTATTTTGCAGCATGAACGCATTCAGCTGTTAAAATTAAAATTATTCCTATTTTTATTACTATTCTTATTCTTATTACTAAAAATATCTGCATGAACCCACCATTAGACCAGGTCGTACAGTGCCGGCTTTAGCGTTTCAGCGCCCCCGGGCGAGATATGATGGCGCCCCATGTAAGGAGACCGAAATCCAAAAAAATTTGTACATTTGTTCAATAAATCAATATAACGTGCTTGATTGACGCATAGCAAAACTAGGTAATGCAAATTTAGTAATCAGTGTTAAAATGTTTTTAAAAATTCTTTTTAAAGTGAAGTAAACTTCCGTTACGTCATGTGAAAAATTTGATTAAAGTTGGGGCGCCTTTGGCGCCCCACTTCCGTTGTGCCCTGAGGCCGCCGGGGCCGCCTGGCCCGCGTCGCCCTACCCTAAAGCCGGCACTGGGGTCGTACCAAAGGTGATGCAAAAGTTACGGATATCCGTGCTTGAAAGTATACTCCCAAAGGGGAACTGTTCTATAAGTTATGTTTTGAGGACTCCTGGGAGTTAATTCCTCAAAGAAGATTGCCTAATATAAAACACATCCCATGGGAAAATTTAGGCAGACGTCAAAGCCCGGAAATTTAAATTTGCAGTTTCTAAAACAAACACTTAATGTAGACTACCATGAATATTACAATGATATTCCACACAAATAATGTTAAGTACTTATTTTTTGATCAAATTTCACTTATTGTTAGAAGTTTTTTATTAATTCGTTAGTACTTGCAAATAATGCACTTGTTTTATTTTAAATTGTTGTCTTAAAAGCTGATAACTGCCTCCATAAATTTTTAAAAAAAAGAAAACCAACTATCTCCAATAAATGCTTGTAAAAAATAAAGTGCAATGTTTTTCATCATAAAACTGTAGACAATAATTATATATGCATGCATTTTTGTCTTTTTTTGTGCTCAATATATTTATCACAATAACCGATATCACAATAACCGATATATTTAGAAAGTTTTCTGGATATCGTGTAAAATTTTCCCACAAGCAGATAGCAGGTTAACACTTTAAGCCAACGATTTGCAATTTTTCTAAATATGTAACTAAAAAAATGTATTTTTTGAGTTATGTTACTTTTCTTCTAAGGTGACGATATACCTACACATAACCCTGTACCCTGTAAGATCTCGTTATAGAAAAAATTGACGTACTTTTCTATATTTACTCCCAATTTTTTAAAACATATATTTATAATAATTTTGTTTCTACTCAACCGATATATGTATGTATGATTATTCTGTACCACATAGTACCTGCCGTTATTATACAGAAGACAGAATACCGAAATAACATAGAAAATTTTACATTTATATCTTCAAAACAATCGGATCCTCCTATTTTTAACAGTTACTATGGGAACGAAAAAAATTTCCGGAAATTTCCGGACGGGTACCCTACGCGAAATTGGCTAACACTGGACATTTTTCTGTCAAATATTGACGCGACATTAAACTGTTGTAGGAAATTATAATTTTTACAACATTCGAGACCGAAAATCAATGTCGGTAATAATTCAAGCACTAAGGGTATTACTAGTGATTAGTTTTATAAAAACTAAAAATTAATATTGAGAATTAGTTCTATACAGAATATTTTACAAACGACTTGCTGGTACATCTATAGCTCACCGTAACCAAAAGGAAATAGCATTATGTAGTATTAGAATGCAGAACTACTGAAAATAGAGAAACAAAAAAGAGTTTACAAAATGGGGTAAAGAAATGATAAAGTACAATGGGCAAAACACAACTCAATTATATACTTGTCTTTTTGTTTCTAACGAAACCTATAGCTACAGATATTATGTAGATAATTAGTAAATATATACATACGTATATATGTAGATTCAGGTTTCTGGTATACTTACTGTCAGTTTAGTGGTTAGTAAGTATATATTATTTTAGGTTATCAACACTACAGTTTTTGTGTAACATAAATAACTACATTAATAAAATAAGCGATTGGAGGAATGTTCTGAAATAGCATTGATGCATATTAAATTAGTAAAAAAGCATCCTGAATATAGTGTTTTGAATAGCTCATTTGACGAATTATATTGTAATATACATACATAAGTACACTACGAACAATACGTTACTTTTATTTATAAACACATAATTTGTGAAAATATAACATTGTTAAACCTCCGTATGAGTCTAGTCCGAAATGCCTAAAATAAAAAAATTATATATTTGCCTTATGTCTCGATTCTAAAACTGTATTTTCGTACTTTGATTCATATATCCTTCAAATAAATAATTAATTCACTATCACGAACCAAACGCAGGTAGTTAAAATGTTATTTAAGCAGGTAGTTAAAATTTGTATTTTGCTAGTGTTAATTTTAATAAAATAATTTCTAAGTGTGGCATATAAGAATAATATTGATGTTGTTATGTACAATAGCTTAATAAATAATTTTTGTAACATCGATATTAAACATATGTACATCAATTATTTTCATAAATTTGTTAAAATATTTTATTAGAACATTGTTTTTAATGTGCAGGATTTCACCGAATTTATTAATTCGAATTTCTTACATTTTGCTAGATTGTTTAGGTTCTATACATTAGGATTAATATTCAAATGTACTATTGTATGTAAAATAATATATAAATAAATAATAATAATTAGAAAACAAGAAAAACAAGTAAAAGTAATTCTAGATTTTTCCAACTATTACCATCACCTTGGTAGATAGCTAATACCTTCTATATATGTACATTTATGTTACCATATCTTTTGAAATTCCAGTCTATTTTATGTAACCTGAACTAAATCCTGACTTCGTTTTTCAGCACCCGTTAGTTGATGTTCACGATGGCGTTAGATTTTTTCCAATCCTAATGAAAAGCACAATCACTAGATTCACCATCATTATACGGAAATACGGCATTACTAGCACTTCTAATGATCGCTTGATCCCAATATTTACAGCTCGACCAGACCTTTTTTAATTTCACTTCATTGATCGTTTTATAATAATCGGCAAGTAATTGTTTCGCTACGCAGTGGCTTCTTCTGTGCAGGCACTACGATTACGGTGAGCATCTTCATGTAACGGCACTTATACCGACCAGAAGGCTTATATAATTATTTTGCCGGTATGGGGGCTTTAAATTGGTTAATACAATTATTGCCTACTGCAACAGTAGCGTTTTCGTGAAGTTGTCAAATATCTGTAAATTAAGTTTACACTTTTGCAGGTAATCTTGAAGTACCTACCTGCGAGAGTAACGAATTTAAATTCTAAAATGCATCTGCAAACGTTGAAACTGTAAAAAATCTCTATAATAGCTGCCAAAAATACCTTAGCAGCGGTAAATCTTAAGTGTACTAAAACGCTCCTACTATCACTTTGGCAGCTTCTTACGAAAATGATCTTTTTACATTGTTGCGAGAAAAGAGATCGGAGACTTTTTCAGTGATTGTAGAAACTGGGGTTAGAACTGACACAGATGAGATATTGTATTGATCGGCAATTACATGACCTTTTTCGGTAGTTGCTAATTGAATGTCTGGAAAAAGGTTAATGAGTAATACCTATTGTGAAAAAAATATCTAATATTCAGTTCACGCGTCTAGTGAAATTTGGAATTCTCGTATCTTCACAACGGAGCATGTGACCCGCATCAAACGGTTGTTGCTACACCTAAATAGAACTTTAAACGAAACGCGCGAATATTTTCAAAAATGTCTGCCTTACCAGATCTTGGAAACGGCTTCCAAAATCCAGTACAATACAAAATCACTAAGTAAATACAGTATTTATATTATCATATTTTTTTCTAAAAACGCCTATATACATATATGAGTAATATATGATTATATTGATTATACATTTATGAGTAATATATAATTTAGTAATTAGGTAATTTTTAGTGGTAATTTTCGGTTAATAAGTAATTCATTTAGGAATTAAATTGAAATAATTTGTATACCTAAATATATTAATAATAACATGTACCTACCTCACCAAATAGTTTTGCAGTCCCATAAATAACATCATTTTTGTCCACGAACAGGGTTGTTTTTTGTGGATTTCAGAATGTTTTTTTATTATAACGATAATCTATGAACGTAGGTATACATATAAATACACACTTACTACATAATTACATATAGAAGATTTGTAAAACACAATGTTTGAAGAGTAATCAGTAAATAAACATTCTTATTGTTATTACATCAGCATTTTGTTTCTGAAATATAATATGATATTAGTGAGGTAAATGTCTTCTGAAATGTTTCATCTGAAGTTTTTTAGCAGAAATATTAGGTCTAGTAACACTTCTGCGAGTATACGAGTGTGTAAATTAAGTAATGAGACCGTTTTGTTAAATTTGTTCTATTCGAATAGAACTAGAATTCAGTGTTGTCTCCATCCAAATAACTTCCTTGAGAAATCACAATCGCTGGAGACGGATCTTCCATTCCTCATAACAATATTGGACTGGATATCCTGGAATAGCCTTCAGCTGATCGGTTACTGCCGTTTGAATGTTTTCTATAGTCCCAAAATTACATCCCTTAAGGTGATTTTTCAATCTCGAGAAGAGAAAAAAGTCACAAGGGCTGAAGTCAGGCGAATAAGGAGGCTGAGGAGCCACAGGATTGTTTTTACTGGCTAAAAATTCGTTTACTGAAATAACTGTGTGACAAGGCGCATTGTCGTGATGCAACATCCAGTTGTTCTACGTCTACTCGGACTTTTTTTTCACCCCTCTATAAAAGTGTTGTTTGTATACTGTTTAGCCTGGAGGCACGAACTCTTTGTGGACAATTCCCTGGCTATCAAAAAAGCAAATCAGCATGCTTGATCTTCCACTTGCTCATTCTTGCTTTTTTTGGGTCTTGGAGAGCCTGAAGTGTGCCATTCCATGCTTTAACGCTTGGTTTCGGGTCGTACTCAAACACCCTCAAGTCTCATCACCAGTAATGACACGTTCCATAAAATAGGGATCATTGTCAATCGATTCCAAAAAGTCCAGACAACTTTCTCTCCTGATGTCCTTTTGTTCCTGCGAAAGGTTTTTTTGAACCATTTTTACGCAATTTTTTTTCTCATCCCCAATTCGTTAGTCAAAATCTGATGAACAGTGGTGTGATTCAAATTTTAACTCTTCCCCGGTCATTCTTGTCAACCGACGATCGGAACACACAAGATCCCGTATTCTATCGACATTTTCATCGGTTCTTGAAGATGAAGGCCTTCCGCTGCGTAATTCATCTTCAATCGACTCTCTTCCTCTGAGAATGCCTTAAATCACCGAAAAAAAACTGTACTCTTGTTTAAGCCCTAAAAACACTGTTTCCGTAGACGTGTTAAAATTTGGCAAAAGTATCCGTTGCGCTGTGTCCAAGTCTGAAGCAAAACCTGATAGCACACCGTTGCTCAAAATTAACCTCATTTTTAAAACGTGCTAGAAAAAAACAGTTTAGGCAAACAGTCACAAAGAACAAACAATTGACTCTAGCAAGTTCAAACTTGTACTGAACTTGTACTTAATGAATTCTCGAATTATCGTGCACAAAAAAAGGTTTTACAAACAGACAGACCGACAGACAGAAAATGTTTTCGATTAAACTTAAAATCTCAACGATTCAGAACATTTTAGGCTTATTTAGCCAATAAAAATTTATTAAATTGTTTCACGAATACGTGGATATGGAAGTAATAGTAGTATAAGAAATTAAAGAAAGTAATTTACACCCAAATACTTTCAATAATTACAAAAAGATAAGATTAGTTTACCGCAATATGAGATGCATGGTATGGTTCACATTTTTTTATAATAAAGGCCAAATACCGTAAAAAAATCAAATTTAATAATAAATTCATATTACGAATCAGACCGTATTACTTAAATCCTACTTATTTTCGTAGGACGTAGCCACTAACTAGACAAAATGAGAGTCGATTGCGCATTGCGCTGTTTATTTCGTATACCGAACTGCATCTGTTAAATTAGACAATGATGAAAAGCTAAAGAAATATTTATTTGGGTGAATTAAACTACAAGAAGACTTGCCAAATAATTTAAAGAGTACAGGTCCAAAATTGGTTTGTCTACCAACCGACAGTAAAAGACAGTGTGTACATTTTTTATAGCCACAGTTTTTTTGTGCTAACATGTTTGAGTAAGACTATTGTGGAAACCAGATAGATTAAAAAATTGTTGCTATTTGTTGAAAAATCCAGCTAATTTGCTAATAACCTTGCAATTGCATAGTTTATTTATTGCGGTAACTGATTCCTACATTGTAAAATTTGCGTTTTAGGTATCTTTTTTTCGAAACGGGTCACTAGTTACACACGCAATACACACTTATGGTCAATTTATGATTCTAATGTTGAAATAAACTGAAGAAAAATAGTACGCATGGAAGTTTTAAAAATAAGTAAACTAAGGGTTCACAGTATTTGGGAATTTATCACAGTGAGTTTAACCAGTGGCGGTGCGTGATATTTCAGTTAGCCATATCTTGAAAACGACGCATGGGGACCCACTTCACTTTTTAGGTGATGACTATACACCTCTTACAGAAACAATTTATAGTGAAAAAATCGTCAGCAAAGTTTGCGAAAAAATTTTTCAAAAACACTGGAGCACTCCCTGGGTTCTCAGTAACGCTCTGTGGGATATTTGCAGTATATTTTTTTTTTCATAATCTAGAAACAAATATAAGGAGACGTTTTTTCGATTTGTTACAAAATATGTTTTTGTTTCAAAAAAGTTATGGCCATTTTAATTTTGGGAAACAAAATGTTCCTATAAAATTAAAATTAAAATGGCCATAACTTTTTGAAACAAAAATATTTTGTAACAAATCGAAAAATGTCTCCTTATATTTGTTTCTAGATTATGAAAAAAAAATATACTGCAAATATTCCACAGAGCGTTACTGAGAACCCAGGGAGTGCTCCAGTGTTTTTGAAAATTTTTTTCGCAAACTTTGCTGACGGTTTTTCCACTATAAATCCTTTCTGTAAGAGGTGTATAATCATCACCTAAAAAGTGAAGTGGGTCCCATGCGTCGTTTTCAAGATATGGCTAACTGAAATATCACGCACCGCCACTGAGTTTAACACATTGATTTGATCATTACACATGATTATAATCAGCATACCGAAAACAATAATTAAACAAACATTCAATTGTTGTTTATTATTTAATTATTGTGAAACTGTTGTAAACACAACAATTACCCACTATGTCTCTAGATTATGCAACATAACAAATGTGGATCTAATTGTGCACGACACAATTTGTTGATTTTTTTGACAATTTTAAGTGAAATTTATTGGTAAACACGATCTGGCATAATCACATCGCGCTCATTCTGAAATAATATGAAGAAAAGGTATCAGAAATCAATGGAATTGATGACAAGGCAAGTCGACTTTTGAATATATATATGTAATGATTTTCATGTCGAGAAAAGTAATTTTAAAATACGCCAATTGCGATGCAAGATATCGCTGTCGGGTGTATGTATAATACAGTGTGTTAAGAATTATTGGTGTTGGATGTATTGCCACCTTGGAAACCATAAGATATAGGAAAACGGTTAAATTGGCTTGAATTGTAGACAGTTTTATGAATGCTTTAGTGTTGTTCAGACAATTCAATTCTTTAATCGAAATAAGGTTTCGACATTTCGAGTTTCTGAAGCCATCAACTTCTTTTTTTCGTATGGCAGCCATATTGGTTGTTATGTTATTTAAAAAATACTCACTATGTCGTTCTAACGGTATCTAACACTACAGCAAAAAATAAATTCCTACTAATAAAAAAACAGAAAAACTCTTTTCAAGGAATGTGCCGCAATTTGGCAACACCGCAATGTAAAATTAACAATTGCAACAACATTTATGAATCACTGGGTTCTCTTTTGGAGAAAAAGGAAAAATGCACCATAACTGATGTATTACTAATTAAAAATAAATAACAAAACTTATATAGAAAATTATTATTATAGAATATTATTATTAAAAATCAAAGTAATTTAATTAGTTGGGGCTGCAAATATCTTTTTTAAAAGGAATTCTGAAGGCGATTGCAAAAAAAAATATTTTCTCCAAACTTGTCGGGAACTTACAATTACAATTACGTATGGGGTAGGTGCAAGCCCTGTGCACTTAAACCGATGCTAATTGTGCCCCCACAGGCTAGTCATTCAATTAGTCCTATTTCCCTTAAGAAAATGGACCCTTATATGTCCCTTAAGAAAATATGTCCCTTAAGAAAAGACAGTTTCTAGTGATCCGTTACTTCTTTTGGTTCTGTTGCTGTACCCTAAGTTCAAACCTAACTGCATTGCATAATATGTGAGAATGTTTCTTCCTCTTCGAATGATTTTTCCATGAGCAGCTGTATTTATTACCAGTTTTATGAAGTCTATTGATTTGTCCGAGCATGGTTCGCCCGGGACCCGAGCCGCCAGCCCTAGGACTTTCGCACAGTGCAAGATATGTTTTTCTCTTAACACTGCCGGCGGGTAAAAGAGCCAAAGCCGAGCATGCGTCTGTCCGTTGGCTCTTAAAAGAGCACGGTTCAACGCTATTGTTTGCGGCAGTGTGGGGCAAAATGAGCTAACTACACAACAAAACTAATTGTTGGATGTGTTCAACTAACTACAAAAGCGTCTCTAGTGCTGTAGCTTGAAATAACAGCTACAGCTAGTAATTGTGAAAAATGTAGTAGCGGCGAACAGCTACAGCTACTAGCTGTAGCTGTAGCTATAAGCAGAAAACTACAGCTACTTTTATTTCGTACTGGAAAAATGTCAAATAAGAGACGAAAGCAGCTATAGTTTAAATTTAATAAAAATTATAAAGATTAAACACAATTGTTTCGTCGAATTTTTAAAATTTCGTCACAAAAATGGTTTCAGATTTTATTCACACGTTTTTAAATTTGTGACAAATTTGAAGCAATCTTTCGTTATTTGTATTAGTTAAAGATACTTTTCTGGAAAAGCTTTTAACGTTCGATACAAGACGTCCTCACAATGTAATCAAATTTCGATACTAATTTGATCTTTAGAATTTTTTTTTCGAAAACAATGCATTTTGACTATAAATTGTCAAGAATAAAAAGTTCTTAAAATCACTCAAAGAATGCACTGGAGCATTCTTAAGCACTTACAATGCTTAACACTTTTAAGCATTTTTTCTTTAATTTTGCAAAAATCGACTATTTGTAAAATCCAAAAAATTGCTAAAAACATTTTGAAAAAATTCTAGTGCATTCATTGAGTGATTTTAAGAACTTTATTCTTGACAATTTTTTGTAAAAGTACATCATTTTCCAATAAAAAATTCTTGAATTTTTACGCAAAAATTTTGCAGTTCAGGCGCCATTTTGAACGCATAAGGCAAAAAATCGATCTTTAAACCACGTATACTTAAAGTTCAAACATTTAATCCACCGGTTGGTGAGGTTTCAGATCCATTGCAGGCCGGAAACCCCTTGAAAATTTGATTTAAAAAAATGTGCAAAAAAATTGTGTTTTTTTTAACTGCTTTTTTCATAGTTTATAATTTTTTTTGGGGGAATTTCATGGACACCATCGGAAAGGGCACGTCTTAAACTTAAAAACCATGTCCCTGTCAAATTTTTCTGTCGCAAATAGTATTAGTTATGATGAAGCGCTGAAGAGCCGAAACGGGTTAAGACGTCCTCACAATGTGAAGATGATCTGACACACGGGACTATGAGTAGTATATTTCGGATATGGTTTGTAATCGACGCGCAAAGCAATTGCAAGACTACCTCTCACGAAGTAGCCATATAATTATACCTATACCTATCCATATACATTAATATGATGGTGATATCACTGATGATTTTATATTGATTAATGAACAAACATTCTTCAGATTCAGAGGACATCATATTTCTGATTTTTGTGCGAACAAATTTAAAAGTTCAAAATTATATATTCAAATGTTGCAAAACATTTGATACTACATAAATAATTCACTGATTCGATAACTCTCCAAACACTCATAACTAATTCGATAATTATCTTAACAGAACTATGTATAATATATAGTTTGTTTGTTAATACATATGGTTTCCCCATTTTCCGGTGATTCGAGTATGTAAATCGTGAGTAGTTGTAGCTGTAGCTATAAAGCTACAGCTACAGATACTAGCTGTAGTTGTTCGCCGCAACTACATTTTTCTCAACTACTAGCTGTAGTTGTTATTTCAAACTACAGCTACCGTAGCTTCCATTAAAGTAGTTGCAGCAAGCAGCTACAGCTAGTAGTTGTAGTTGTTGTTTGCAACTACTCAAGATGTAGTTTTAATAAAAGTAATTACTATAAGCAGTAAGGTTAGCTACTCATGTAGTTAGCTACTGCCCACCACTGTTATGCGGGATATTTCAGTCGGCGTGAGACATTGGGTGCGTAGGTTGTGTCAGCACTGAGGATAGGTATTATTTTACGAGTTTTTGCCGGCGGTTACGGTTTTTTGTTTTGCGGTTGGTAGTTATACGTGTTTAAAAATGGCGGATGATAATGCTGTACCAGGACCTTCTAATCCTAAAAAACAAAGATGAGGTGTTAAATATTTATTATATATAGCAATATAGTTACTTTTTTTGGACTTATTTTGTCATAGTTTTATAATAGTTGCAACCTATTTTGTTTTGCAAACTTTTTTATTGTTGCTAAACCTTTAATAAATGTTTAATATTTTTGTTTTAATTTATTTATATTCAAGAAAAATATATCAAAAACAAAACACAATAAATTATCTCCGGACTCTTATAAGAAGCAGTTGGCACACAGGGTGCATATTTGAGTATCAGTGCCCCCGGCTCTTAAAAGAGTCACAAAAAAAAACAAGGGAAGATTGAAATAAATTTAAAAAAACCAACTTTAACAATTAACTTCAAGGCATTTTAACACCAAAATAACAACGCATTGAAATAAAAATGAAATGGCTCCTGGCTAAAACCAGCAGAAGATGGGTGGCAGTGAACGTGTTAATAGGTCCTTTATGGCCCTCCTGGCTGTCCGATAAGCCAGACCGCAGGTGGGTTCCGGCCCTATCAGCGGAACCTCGGCCCCTTTCTTTGCAACAAAGTTAGCTCTTTCGTTCCCTTCGTGGCCTTAGTGCCCTCTCATCCACTTGAGAGTGATACTGTTGTGTTCTGCTAGTTGTGTTAGCGATTCCATAGAGTCTGTAACTGCCTGGGAATGTATTTCTACTGCTCCCAGGGCTTTGAGTGCTGCTTTGCTATCAGAGATAATCTGGATCCTCTTATTTGTGTAAGACCACAATCATCTCCTGCGCACAAGCGGATATTGCAGTTATTTCTGCCTGAAATACGGTTGCCAAGTTCTCCAGGTTTATGCTGATTTCGCACCCTGGGTCTCTGTTTGTTGCACCCGCTCCAGTTCCGTTTTGGACTCATCTGTGTACCAGATGGTTTCATTCTGCTGGACTGGCGTGTGACTCTTATTGTCTTCCTCTCCCTCATTCGGTATAATCACCCGATAAGGTTTATGGAAGACTATGTCACGGCCAATTATGTCCGACCCATTTTTAGCATGCGGTTTTGTTTTAATTCCTTGAATATCTGTATGGAACCCCATATTGTGGTGATTACTCCATATCCGGAAACTTCTAGCCTGTAAGCTGCTGTCAAAGCCTCCCCCTCCAACACAATGTGTAGAGGCGGAAGACTATTACTTCGATAGCTGCAGTGGGCGTTGTTTGCATGGCCCCTGTTATTCCCAAGCAACCAAGTATTTGCAGCTTGACTAGTTTTGCTATGGCTCCTCTTTTTCTAACTTTGTGCCACCAGAACAGGGAGTCATACGTTACCATGGGAATTATTACTTTGGAATGTATCCAAAGTGCCATTGCTGGTTTTAATCCTCATGGCTTACCAACCATACGTTTGCAGGCCCATAAGGCCCATTCCTGGAACTTTTGAACTTGAGTTTGGAAGTTTTGTTGCACTTCGGTCGAAAGGCTATGGGAAAGGTAATGACTGTAATGAGCACGGTAAAAATAAAATGATAAAATGATACTACGAGTAATAACATTTTATTCATATTTATTATTACTTAAAAGTTAATATTAATATAACCCTCTGAAAGAAGATCTATAACACGTTGAATGCCGGTTAATATTCGTCAGTGCTAGTTAATTATAAGTAGCAAGTGCTGGCTACTATTAACGGTCATACTATTCAATTGGAGTTAATGGAGGTGTTATTAGAGGCGGTATGGAGGTGTTATTAGAGCCAGTAGTGTGCCCAAAAGAGAGTCCAGGTTAAAGTTCCTCTAAGTTTAACAATTTATTTTTAATTAGTGATACATGAGTAATGTAGCAATTTTTCCTTTTTCCTCAGACGAGAACCCGCTACCTCACAAGTGTTGCTGCAATTGTTAAATTTGCATTGCGGCACAAATTTGTCATTGTAACCATTTTCCTATCTCTTATAGTTTCCAAGCTAGCAATACATCCATCGACCAATTCTGGACAAGATGTATACAGTAAATTTTGTCAGAGTGAGGATTTATAATTTAACAATTACCAATGATTCTTCTATGGCAGCTGTTAAAATCTTCGGTAATATTTCTAGGGGGGGGCCCAAAAAGGGGGTTTAAAAGGCTGTAAAAAAAAAATTTTGGTTTGGAGTATACATCTAACACCTTCAGTGTAGTTATAACCATTAATGTAATTAGTGAAGTCACATATGTGTGATGAGTAAGGTGACCATATTGGATAAATTATAAGGTTTTATACAGCTTGGGCAAAATAAAAATCGTATTCGGTGGCCATTGCTCGGCCAGTAGCGCTACGCCGGGTTCCGTATTTACTGGCTCCTCAGGATTGAGTACTTTTTTGAAATCAAACCCACATTAATGTACATTTCATGTCACCAAGAAGTTTCCCAAAAATCGTTAAAAATGCTGGTATTTTTTATTTAGATGATGTAGGTTCCCCCCCTCGGTACACTAATTTAGTTTAACATTCGAAATCAGATTTTCTCAATTTATTTTAGTACATTTTAAAATCTTATTTTTTTTTGGTTCACCCTTCAGAAAAAATCAAGTGGCGGGAAGAGGGGGACACACATTCCAAAAATTTTGGACACTCAAAAATTCAGTATTCACATATAGAGTGACTTTTTTACAATTTTGTACAACCAAGAATTATTTTACCTTTATTTTCCGGCCTAATCAGAAAAATCAGAAATGGTCTCAAACTTACTAGGACTGGTACCTACAAAAAACAAATTTTAAACAAGAGTGAAAAGATGTTACCCCTCATCATTCAATCGACTCTTTTAATTTGACGTCTCACATAAGCCAGTACCAAATAGTATATAGTAATATATTATAGAATAATAAAAATTACAAACAGCCAATCTTAGGTATAAGTTATGTGCATCTTTATGGTGCAGTTAGAAAAAAGCCGGTCAGCAGTGTCTTCGTTCGAAACAGGTTCCGTATTATTTAGTCCTCCAAGGTCGCACGCCTGTAATTGTGAAAAAGGGGGGGGGGGGGGGGGGGGGGGGGGAAAAAAAAAAAAAGGGGGGGGGGGAAAAAAAAGGGGGGGGGGGGGAAAAAAAAGAAGGAGAAAAGGTGGTTTTAAATGGGGGTTTTAAAAAATTTTTTTGGGGAAAGGGGGAAACACCCCCCAGGCGCGGGGGTCCCATTTCCATTGCGGTTTTAGGCCCGTCAAATAGGTGGGTAAAAAAAAAATATTGGTTGGTTGAAAATAAAAAAAAACAGCATTACTGATTGTTATACTTAATTGATATTATAACGATGTTTTTAAAATTCAGGTTGCTCTTTCCTTTATATATGAACCAGCCCCATTTGCTTATCAATTAAAAAAAAATGTGCAGGATTTTCCAGATTTGAAGTGTTAAAGCTACCACTGTGTACTGTGAAATATGCAAGTGTTACTTACATGTTTACAGAAAAGGACAATGTGAAAAGCACGTAATGTCGCTAAAAAACCGAGAAAATAAAAGAAATGGAATCCCAAGAAGTGAATTCCTATATGAGGACGACGAGATGTAAGAGTGTGACAACAGATGCGGGAAAAGTAAGAGAAAACAATATTACTTAGTAAGTCACTATTTATTCACTGCAGCATGCATGCTCAAGTTCGACCCTGGCACGTACCATTTGGTTCTAGCCCTAATACCTACTTTAAGTACGAGCAGCCCTCGGGAAATCCACATAAGAACCACGTGACTCCAGTGGCGGCCAGTGAAATTTTTGTATTTTCGTAAGGAGGCATGAGACCAACATCATATTTTGGGGGTGATTACTAGGCATAAGTAGAAGGCTATAATGGCAACAAATTTACAAATGAAAACAAGTATAAAACGTACTGTCGATGTATCTTTAGGAAGAATGAAAATTCTGCAAAAAGCACAAGTATAAAAGTTTTTATATTCACTTGGTAACTGTGGAAAAAAATATTTCGCATATATTTTGCAAGCCGTTTCCAAGATCTTCTGATGAGGCTTTTTTTTTAATTTTATGTGAAAAATTGTTGCCGTTATAGCATTCTACTTTGTCTAGTAATCATGCCCTAAAATATGATGTGGGTCTCATCCCACCTCACAAAATCAAGCATTTAAAATTTCACCGGCAGTCACTGATGATATAATTTCCAATGTCATTTTTTTCTTAATTAAAAAAGTATTATCATAAAAATGGGTGGTCATCAGAATATCAGGTTGTAGTAATTATTCTATTATTGTAATACACTCGTATTATTAATACTGTAAAAAAATCTAATATAAAAACTAATAGTTATTACCTCTAATGTTAGCACAAGTTCCAATTTTTTATGAAATCTACTTCGACCATTATTCCTCACAAGCCATATCTCCTATACTAATATAATAAAGATATCGGAGTGCAACAGAACGAGGCAAATTAGTTGTGGCAGTGTTAGCCAGCACTAAAAATGCGGCCTCCCCTAAAGTCCGCAGTGCCCCGTAGCAGCACCTTTCCGCAGAAAAATACCCGTCAAAAGCAAAGACCCCCTCTCCCCCAGCTTTACTACTGTCGCCTGACAAAATGAAGGTATACAATATTTTTTTATTTATTTTAATTCCACCAAAAAAACTTAAATAGAAAACAGAAAAGGTGGTAAATTAAGTAATGACAGAGCGCTCGATTTAGCAACAGCTTGAAGAGTGGTTAAAATGCACCTCCTATACAAGTCTGCACCTGGGCAGTTGGCATGTCACCGTTTTTTTTGGGGTGGTTATAGAGGGAGGGGGTGATTGATTTTGAACAACGGGAATATCGGGTTTTGCATCAGACTTGGACACAGCGCAATGGATACTTTTGCAAAACTTCAACACGTCTGCGAGGACAATGTTTTTTCAAGAGCCAGGTTTTTCGGTGAGCTAAGGCATTCTCAGAAGGAAGAGCATCGATTGAAGATGACGGCTTTTTTGATAGCCAGGGGATTGTCCACAAACAGTTTGTGCCTCCAGGCCAAACAGAAAATCAACACTTTTACAGAGAGGTTCCTGAAAAACTTCGAAAAAAAGTCATGCGTGTGAGACCAAACATCAAGATTTGTGGTTTTTAGCCAGCAAAAACATTCCTGTGGCTCCTCAGCCTCCTTATTCGCCTGACTTGAGTCCTTATGGCTTTTTTCTCCTCTCGAGACTGAAAAATCACCTCAAGGGACGTCATTTTGGGACCATAGAAAACATTCAAACGTCTGTAACCAACCAGTTGAAGGCTATTCCAATATATGAGTTCCAGCACTGCTATGAGGAATGGAAGAACCATCTCCAGCGCTGTGTAGCTTCCCAAGGAAGTTATTTTGAAGGAAACAATACTGAATTCACTGAATTGTAATTCTATTCGAATAAAAGAAAAATAAAAAAACAGTCTCATTACTTAATTTACACACCTCGTATAAATAGATGTATTTAAAATATGATCTTTTGCAAATGTAAAATTATAGTAGGAGTAGGAGTAAAAAGTAAAATTAAATTAGAAGTTTTCTTTATGAGGAAGAATTTGGCTGAGCACTCATTTCCTGTTGTTAAGCGAATTCATCAAACGACGTTTTCTTTTCTTACATAACAAAATATAAGAACTCAAATCCCAAATTAGTAAAAGTTCATATGAGTTACTTAACACTTTATTAAAAATTAATAATCCAAAATATAACAACTGTATTAAAGAAAATTCCAAAGGCACTTTTTAGCGACATAATCATTCTTCTAAAACTGAACACCTTTTTTAAGTCTTTATTAGAAACGTCGTTCCTATATCTACTTTTTTTCATTAAATCATTTTGATAATATACGGTTCAGTTTCTCTTAAAAATGTGAAAGTGATTTATTGTTCATTTGTCGTATGTTGTAAAATTCGTTTAATTTGTACCGCATTCTGTTTCTCTCGGGTATATCAGTAAATGTATTTACTAATTAGACCGTCTGTGGTAAATCAATAAGGATGCATTTTTGAAAAATTAATATAAAACGAAATACATACATATCTTGGCAAAATATCGTTAAAGTAAAAAAATGTTTTTGGGATGTAAATAAATATAATTAAAACATAAAGATACATATACATGATAAGAATATATCTCGTATAATTATTACTATATAATACATGACTAAAATAAATTACGATTTATATAGGGTGTGTCATAATTATGTTAAAACTTTTAAAGAGTGTATTCTCCATATAATTATAAAGGGGTGCTTTCATATAAACCATTTCGATTAGAGCCCTCCCTGCAGTTTTACGAAAAAAAAACAAAAAAAACATTTGATATCAACGGAATAACGTATCTGCGAATTTAAGATTTGCTGTCTGTATTTTACTACCAGAAGGACATCTTGGTGTAACATTTTTATTTTCTCTCTGCACCCGCATGGGGTTGAAACAAGCAACCCCTATTCATTTTTTGTCATAACTTTCTTGTAGGTTAATTTTTAACTACAAAAAATGTATATAATATAGGACAGTTCTTTTAAAAACTTGTTTACCTCTTTCTATTTTTTCGAATATGATTTTTTATGATTTCTTATTATGTCTGCGCCTTTAGTAAACATAATTTGTTTAAAGGAAAATGGCTATACTTCAAACGTATAACAATGATAAAAATTGCGGAATCTCTTCAAAATATTTAATTTTGACTAGTAGGCCATGCTTTCATATTTGAGTATTAAATTTAATTGCAAACAATTTTTCTTAATAACTTTTTTACATAGCGTTAATATTTAATGTACTTTACTCTTCATTATTATTTAATTTTTGCTATTTTTGAACACCATCTATGTTAAATTGAACAAACAAAAATCTTTCTGGACGTTTCCCAAGCACTAAGACTTTTTGTGAAGAATGATTTTTTGTCGAAAAATTAAATTTTTTGTCCATTTCACCTATAGGTAATTCAGTCCGGGGACACCCTGTATGTTCACAGTTTAAATAGGATAATTAAACGAGTTTAATTTTTTCCTTGATAAATATTTGAAAAAATTGAGAGGTAAAAAAGGTTTCCAAAGAACTGTGCTATATCGTATATATTCTTGCAGTGGCGAAAATCAACCCTCAAAAAAGTTATGACACAAAAATGTATAGGGGTTGCTTGTTTCAGCCCCATGTTGGTGCAGACGGAAAATAAAAATGTTACACCAAGCTGTCCCTCTGTTTGTAAGACATACCAAAAATGTCAAATTCCTACGTGATTCCGTTATTGAGATAAAAAATTAAAAATATATTTTATTTTCTGCTCGACTTGCAGCCCCCTTTAAAATCATCTGTATAATACTCCGTTTAAAAGCTTTAACAGAATTATGGAACATCCTGTATAAAACAAAGATATCCAATATGCATCGTTTGAAGAAGAGAAGCACAAATCAATCAATCATTGTAAGTACATCAGTTTTTTTCTGTATATATATCTCTATAACGGGTAAATGGTTAATATTTCACCCCTTTATGGGGGTTGAACATTTTTTTTTATGAATATGAAGCCCATAAAAAAATCTCAATCGAAGTGTTTCTGTATTTTTCTCAAATATTTTTTCCTGAACTTCTAGCGAATTTGTTCCAATTAGTCCCCACCCGGTATAAGTTTTCTAAACTGTGCTTGCAATTTATTTATGAAATTAAACCTATTACTCAAGTATGAAGTAAAATGTTTTAATAAATTTCCATCTGTTTTTAATAAAATATAACTTGAGCCACTTCTTTTTTATTAAAAATCAATTTTAATTAGAATCGGTAATTTTTATAACAAGGACTAAAAGGATGTTAAGTAACTCAATCTGACATCAGCAAGTAAATAATCTCAAAACAATTAACGTTTTTTAAGTTTTTAGCGGTTTGCATATAAATTGAGAACAGCGATGAACTTTTATTAACAAATTAACTCACAGATACTTTTTTCGTTTTTCCATATCCAAAGCAGCTGAAATTTGATCATTAACAGAGTGAAGAATATGCCAATAAACCGTAAAAAGGATTACCAAAATGTTACTACAATAAAAATAATTTTTTTTGTGCTGCAAGAGGATATTACGAAAGAAGTATTCTAATTATATTATAGTAAGAGTGTGACCAGAAACCGAGTAGGATAGAGGTCAGCCGAGTTGTGACATTCTAAAAAAATTCTGCATTTACAAAATGCATTTTTGAAAAGCAAAACTTGACCTTTACATGAGACTAAAAAATTTGTAGTTTTTATTTGTGGGTTTTAAAATTTCTAGGTACACTGTAAGTCTAATCTATATTTCGAAATTTTAAATGTAAACGTCCTTAAAATTAGCGTTAACAATATACTTGAAAATATACTGGGTGGTCCGAGTACAATAAGACTATATATTAAGTCCGTCTGCTGTTCTTTTATTTATAGGAAGACATTTTTAAATTTGATATGTATATAAATATTGGTGCAAGTGAGCTTATTTTGACATATCTGAATAACACTTCCGGTTACGTAGGAAGTGAAATTAATTTTAAATTTTAAATGGAACAACTTGTATATTGTTAAATAACTGAATTTTGAGTTAATTTATTATATTTGAATTAAGTTATCATTTTGTAAAAATTAAAATTAGTTACCTACCTAATAATTTTTGGGTAAAAAACAATTCAAAAGTAGACTTTATGAGTCATATTTGACATTATTTTATTCTTATATATTGAGTTATCGAATACTGTACCATGAAAGCGTTAAAGAAATAATGAAATATATTTTTGAGTATAAAATATCTGTAGTAGTAACCATTTAGGTAAAAAATATATAGTAACTGCTATATGTCATTAAAATACATTTTTATATTTCCACATCCACGTAGTAACTAAAGTAAAATATAAAGAAAATATTAAACAATTGTGAAAATAAATAGTTTATGTTTATTTGGCTGATGCAGTTTTTGTTACACAAGGGAGGTGGGGCAGGTCGTTTTACTGTATTTTAATGATATATTTGAATATAGTCTAGGATATGGCGCGTCAAAAAAATCCGTGAATCCTAACTGTAAATAAGCTCCCGAGTCGATGTGGAGCATTTTTTTCTCATATCACATGTATATATGGCAAATCGGCCATTTTCGAGATAGAGGGGGTGGGTGGAAATCTACGAAAAAAGTGGACCCTAACCGTCTGGAAGCAAAGGTAAGTCAAAGTATCCATTTTTTATAAACTGGGAAAAATAGTGGCAGACAAAACTTTATAGCGTTTGGAAGGGGAGTGGGGTTGACGGAAACCGGAAAAAAGAGGATCCTGACCGGATCTACCAAAGTGCAATTTTCTTGTTCCAACATGCACTTTTAGGGAAAAATAGTGGCAGACACCGCAGATTGGCAGTATGACGGTAATGCCAAATATATTCCCTAACAACCGCACAACGTTACATACTGCTGGCACACATTTCCCCCCTCCCCTCCCCCCCGAAACCACCACAAAAGGGGTAACATGGAAAATGATTAAAGTAGGTATATTAAGTTTGATAAACTTTATTTCTATCGATTTTAATTATGAATTCAAATGTGAAAATTGATTATTTAAACCGATAGAAATAAAGTTTATCGACTTTAATATACTTTAATTAAAAATAATTAAAAACCACCCCAAAAAGGGGTAACATGGAAAACCATGTTACGTGCAGGCGCTAATGATGGTTAATATCGTGTATAGCGTAATAAAATAGCGTATGAACTTTACTTAACGAAGTGCGTACGCCGCTATGTTGGCTTTCCTATGGGTTTGATGTTCTTTCCCTTTTCTTTTAATTTTTTCCCTTTTCTAATTATAGAGGTCTCATCATATCGATCAAACAGGCCATTGTGGTAATTAAAGTCGTATAGTTCACATGGGTCATACAGGTCACATAGGTTACAAAGGTCATATCAATCATAAAGGTCCTGAATATCATATAGGTCATACCGAAAAATCACACTTTTATGAAGATAACCTAATACAGTCTAATTAAATGTGGAAAAATTGGATGCGGAAGTAATAGTTTCTTAAGCTGAGTTTTTTTTATAATTTTACAGTACAATATTAGATTATGTCACATTCGAGAACGAAATATCAAAGATGGGCCATATTTTCATTGCCAAGGCCTACTTCTACAAGGGAGACAATATTAGTGGTAAAAAAATAGTAACTAATTTTGATTTTTTCTAAAAATTTAATGTCAAAACAAGCCCACTTGCGTTTAAGCAAATAAAAAAAACGGCAAACAATACACGGTCTCACCCGGTATATCATAAACCAGCAATTACAAAACAATTTTGCATACTTTGTGGCATTTATTACATAAAAAACAGTTATTGTAGATTTGAATTCCGTAAAATATTGCACTAAAGAAAACGACTATTTTGTGCCTTGGAAAATTGACCGTACGTTTTAAAACTAAAATTCTGAAAAAAGTTTTCCTACAAGGAAAATAAGAGACTAGTACTTTCCTAAATACAGTTGTATCAGATTATACCCAATCATGCAAATATATATATGTATATAAATTAAAATTATTTTTATTTTACAATTAATCACATTTTCGTAATACACTAAACCGCTTTTACTGTCTTGTAACTCAGTCAACAAATATTTACAAAATTAAAGAAAAAATTAATATCGTTTACAGTTCACTGCATGGTGGCGTTTCAAAAGTAATTGATACACTTTATAAGCCAATGTGACATAAAAAAATACCAGAACTAGACTTTACGCTTCTTTCCCATTTATTAAAGCAAACAGTTCACAGACTGGTCCGAAAAAAAGTGTTATGTTTCCATTTAATGACAAGGTGACGCAAATTTTCTGCAACTCTACATTTGAAATATGTATTATTTATAGATATTTTTGAAATATTTTTTTTGTATTGCGTTCTAGATATAACTGTGATACTGTTGCAACAACCGAATTGTTTAACTATAGAAAATACTACTAAGTAAGAGATATATGGTCTTTATTTAATAAGTAATTGTAGACAAATGCTGAGAACTGAAAGTTAAATAATGTATAGATAATTTAACCAATCAACTCTAAACATACCTACGTTGAAGGCTATTTTCAAGATATATGATGTGGTAGGAAATCAATTTCTAAATTACTTATATATGGCTTGTATTGTCTTATACTGGCTTTAAACAATGCAACAAATGTCAAGTCGCGCAGGCGGCATGATAATTTATACCAACTGTGTGACCCCAAAAGGGGCAAACATGTAATATTTGAATTCCATAAAAACAGGTGTGATAATTGATTTTGCCGTTAATTTACGAAATGAGGTGGACCTGCGTATCGTGTATCTAAAATTACTTCCACATCCACGTAGTGGAATGGGAGTGTAATAAAGTTTTCAGACATTTTTATTGGCTAAATAGACCTAAAATGTTTTGAAACGTCGAAATTTTAAGTCTAAGTAAAACAAATTCCTGTCAGTCGGTCTGTCTGTCACGCGAAAACTAGAGAACGGCTTAAGATATCACCTTGGAATTTGGAACACTGACATAGCGTGACCAGGTTTGGAGCAGATTTTGAACTTAATATGAGGGCAAGTCAAATAAAATGTTTGTTAACAGATAAAGTTTAAAAACTAACATTTTATTTTCCTCCTTTAACTGAAACACATTTTTCCCGCCGAATCGGCAACTTTTTGATTCCGTCGTCATAAAAGGTTGTGCCAGCAGCCAGTTGTGCACGAACTGTTCAACTGACAGTTGACTGTTCAACCAACAAACCTCAAAACCAAGAAGTCTAGAACTAAGGAGACCGAACTGCGGCTTTTCGCTGTATAACGCGACGGGCTCGAATATGTCCGCCTTCAGAGGCGCTGTAAACAGTTGTGTACTCTGGTTTCTACGGTATATAAACAGATATCTATACGTATACCGTGGTTCTGTACTAATCTGTGCGCATTAGAGGTTAGAGTCCGTCTGAATGTCCGTGGTGCGAATACATTTGACAGACGCTCGATATTTTTCGTTAATTTGTTGTTGTTGAATATTATATTGAATCTACACAAGTAATGTCTTTGCAATTACAAATTTTCGCAATGATCAATATGAAAATGTACTGAAACTATTTCATGTTACGTGCTTCAACGTTAACAATACAACAAAGGAAAATATTTCGTTTCATACATACATCAGTAATTTGAAATAATGTCCGGTTATTCGGACCGCTTCTTAAATCACACAATGCAACACAGCACTTTTGAACCATATTTATTTTTGTATATATTTTTGTTAAAGCCAAACGGCATGTAAGCACCCGCCTTGACAGCTTAATGATAAACGTCATATAAAACCATAGCATGGTTTTCTATGATAAACATTCACATGTGGACCGCTGACCGCTGCTCATCACGTGACTCGAGTACATTACTTACAGCGCCTCCTAGAGGCGGACAGATTTGATCCCTAGATACCGAACGAGTTCGGTCTCCTTAGTTCTAGTCTTCTTGCTCAAAACGCACACTTTTTTGATTGGGGATGAGAAATCGAGGAACCCGTCGAGCTGAGACCTTCCTGAAATCAAGTTTGTCGTGAATTATTGAAGGGGGGGGGGGGCCCCCCTAGTATCCCCCCCCGGGTCCTTTTTTATAAAAGCGTTTATTATTATTATTATTATTTGTGACTGATTCCCACTTATCCAGCAATTTCTTCCAGCGTAAGGCGACGGTCACCCTTCACCGGTCACCGGTCAACCTTCCTATGCGTTGCGCAACAGAAGAAGGAACTACCTGCTCATTCACTGTTCTATGATCAATTGAATGCAAAAAAATGCAAATCACATTATTAAGTCTCTACTCTTACTTTTACTTTCACATCCATTTTCAAAATAGGTCATCAAGGGCATAAATATCATGAAGATCATAAAGTTTATTTAGAGACCATTGCGGCCATACGGATCATAAAGGTCACACAAGGCATCAAGGTCATCAAAGACGTAATGGTTATAAAGATGAAATGGATTATAAAGGTCGTATGGTTCGTAATAATGGCCATATTGATCAAATAGGTCATAGATCAGTCATAAAATTCATAAGTCATATGAAGTATACTGGTCATAAATGTCATAAAGGTCGAATATCGCACTATTTAAAAAGGCGTTAGCGATTTAATCGTTTCACCTGCTATCTCTTTAGCAGCAATTGTTATCCTGCCAGCTCGGTTTTTAGGATGCCGTCATATTTATTCACGGCCCATATACAGTCTGTGTAAAACCGACATCGGCCAGTTATGAAAAAGGACAAACAGAAGTGAGACGACAGATAAGAAGCAACCACATACGCATCGAAGGTAGTGAGGGAATAAGACCGGCCCTCTCACCACGTTAGAACGAGAAGTGTAGACTTTGTCTTTTTTCATTACCGGCCGATGTCGGCTTTACACATACTGTATAGCGAAGTTGCAGCCTTCACATGTATTTTCCACAGGCCACTCATGTTTTGTGGGCTATTCCTTCCATCCCCTCTGAACCATTCGTGAATATTTTGATTGTCCCTTCTACGGTGGGACAATCTAAATCATTGTTTGTAAATTACTCCTCAATCAACCAAATTTAATCATCCCCATCAATTATCTTCTGTCCCCGCTGAATTATATTTTTGGTGTGATTCCAATTTTAAATCGTGATAGTATGTGTACAAGAACTCTAGAACTAAGGAGACCGAACTCATTCGGTATCTAGGGATCAAATCTGTCCGCCTCCAGGAGGCGCTGTAAACAGTAGTGTGACAAACGTGATGAGCGGCGGACCACATTTGAATGTTTTTCAAATTATCATAGAAAACCATGCTATGGTTTTATATGACATTTATCATTAAGCTGTCAAAGCTTACATGCCGTTTGGCTTTAGCAAAAATACATACAAAATAAATATGGTTCGAAAGTGCTGTGTTGCATTGTGTGATATAAGAAGCGGTACGAATAACCGGACGTTATTTCAAATTACTGATGTATGTATGAAACGAAATATTTTCCTTTGTTGTATTGTTAACGTTGAAGCACGTAACATGAAATATTTTGAGGGTCATTGTTCAGATAAGCCACTTTTGCAATTTTAGCGTTTTTTTTTTTCGTCAGATACCCAGAAAACAATAATATACAGTATGTTTGACCACCAAAATCGTGCGCAAAGTAGTATTAGTCCCACAAGTTAACGGGAAAAGGGAGCGAATAGGTGCTGGGTGGGTAAAATAACGCGTAAATAGGGATTTTTTCATTTCGCATGTATCTGTGAAATTTCCCTTGCTCTTTTAGACACGTATCTCTGTAAAGGTTTCACAATAACATTGCATTTCCACATTTACGTACCTACAATTTGCCTTACCCTTTTATACGAGTTCAGACTATTGCGCAGTACTGACCGTGAAAATTTATTAAAACATTACGCAATGACTTTGAAAAGCTTAATTTTTGGACGATGTTGACCTTTGACATGAAAAATATCGAGCGTCTGTCAAATGTATTCGCACCACGGACACTGACACGGACTCTAACCTCTAACGCACACAGATTAGTACAGAACCGCAGTATACGTATATATATATCTGTTTATATATCGTAGCAACCAGGGTACACTACTGTTTACAGCGCCTCTGGAGGCGAACATATTTGAGCCCGTCGCGTTATACAGCGAAAAGCCGGAGTTCGGTCTCCTTAGTTCTAGTCTTCTTGTATGTGTATGTAACATCAGATAATTCTAACTGAGGAAAACGATTAATAACTGCGTGAACCACACGGCAAAGGACACGGTAAAAGCATGATGGAGATGTTCGCGGCAATCCTTGGACTGAGCACTTATTGTAT